>ALYI01003775.1:0-46937 GCA_001969225.1 Ceriporiopsis andreanae CBS 279.92 | reverse complement strand
AGAGATACGGAGGCAACGGCTGGTCAATCTGGGAAGGAGGTGCGATGTACTGGAGAGTGAGGTTGACTGGGCCTGAAGAGATGGGAGTAGGAGCCATGGGACGTTGTGGGGAATGCGGGGGTGGGGAAGGAGGAGGAGAGATGCGAATGCGAGGCTGCGGGGTCGGGGACATTACGGAGGGGATGCCGCATTCGTATAAGAGGGTTGGATGGGCGGCAACGAGCCTGGGGGTGGGCGGGATCCACCTGCTATATTACACCTCGCACGGCGACGGTTCAGGTTGAGAGAAAAGGCACATGAGCCACATCCTCCCAAAGTGAATTACAATTTCCCATCAAATACTATTCAAAATCATTCAAATTCACACTCAACGATATCATGCGTTCCGAGACACAGATATATCGGGACCCCTTCCCACGCTACTGCCTGTGACCGTTTTGTGACCACTGTCACACGCGTCACGCTCCCGCTTGTGGCTTGTTCTGGCCGCGAGCGCTTCTGGCACGACGACGACGCCGACCACGACCACCGACAACGTGCTGCTCTTGCCGTCGGCCTTCACTCCTTTCAACGACGATCATGAGGCTCTTTTTCCTCTTCTCCATACTCTTCCCTCTCCTAGCGTTCGCTCAGGTAAGTCACCCGGGCCCCGTCGTCCCCCAGTCTTTGACCGCGCTTTTTCCCCAGAACACCCCAACTCCCACTAGCGGTGGCGGAGGCAACAACTCCCAGAGCTCACCACCACCATCCTCGGGTGGAAACAACTCAAATTCCAGCTCCGGTGGGCCCGCCCCAACCAACGCGCCAGCCGGAAACAGCTCCGCGCCCGCGAACGCCTCCGTGATCCTGTCCACCTCTTTCACGACAGGCCTCACACTCGGTGCAGGGCGTGTCGTCAGCACCTTCACCTCCGCTGTCGTATACACTATCACACCCGCAGGTGCCGGCGGCTCCCAGTCCACCGGTGCACCAAATTCGTCCTCATCAAGTTCCTCACCATCCTCCACGGGCCCGCTGCCCACCGCCTCAGATGTAGACGGCGGCGGACTCAGTGGGCTCGGTGCACCCTTCCCGGGCCAGACAGCAGCACACGGAGCGTTGGGCCCGCCAGACAGCTACACTGCCGGCGCGCTAGCCACACACATTAACGCCATCCTGGTTCTCATCGTAGCAATGGCACTGGGAGGGACGCTTGCACTGGCGTAGTCCCGGCTGGTATCGGGATTGGGACGCAGGATGAGGGTGTACTAGATGGCGCCCTGGTTAGGGACTTTGCATATGGACTTCGCTTTCACCACACTCTACCGCCATGCCGGACGATGCATCGCCATCGATTATCATCAATCTTGACAGTGTCGTTACTTTCTTCACGCCGTTGCATATATTAGTACGGGACATCTTAGGACAAGTATAATGAGAGACACTGCAGTTTGTGACGCACATGCGTATGTACCACACTTTTGTGCAGCGGTTGAGAAATTGGAGGGCTGTGAGTGGAGGCCCGGGAAGGAGCGCCGGCTGCCTCTCATGCAACGCCATCTCCTGAAATCTCTACAGTCCATTCCTTGTTCCCGCCCTGCCTATCGCAGCCACCATCTGTACAGTTATTCGTTCAGACTCCCGAGTCGCTCCTATAACTCGCTATCAGGCCATCGATTCATGTCCTCAACCACCTCTGAAGTTGAACACCCCGCCAAGAGACAGAAGATGGACACGAAGGTCGGTAAAGAGACACTCTGATCCTAATTCATCGACCAACATGAGCAACTGTGTAGATTATTGGTACGCACAATGGCACCTTTCACTGCGACGAGGCCCTCGCCGTCTATCTCCTACGCCTCACGAAGTCGTATGCCGGAGCAGGTGCGTTTCGTCTGCGCGTCCCCCCCTCCATCGAATCTGACTGTCGAGTCCAGGCTTGAAGCGTACGCGCGACCCCGCCATCCTCGACACCTGCAACATCGTCGTCGACGTCGGCGGCGTGTACGACGTCGAGAAGCAGCGCTTCGACCACCACCAGCGCGGCTTCACCGAAATTTTCGGGTTCGGGTTCACCACGAAGCTTTCGTCCGCCGGGCTGGTGTACAAGTACGCGTCTTATCAGCCCATTTGCAGTAGGATGCTTGCTGAAGAGATTTGGTTGTAGGCACTTCGGTCAGGAAATCATTGCTAGCAGGCTCGGTACCCAGGTCGAGGACCCGAAGGTCATGATACTTTGGTTGAAGCTCTACAAGGTCTGTTGTGCTATCGTAAGCCATGCGGCGCGTAGTTGTCTGATAAGATCCACGTGCTACCATGTAGGAGTACATCGAGGCCGTCGACGCTGTCGACAACGGCATCAACCAGTACGACACGACGCTCGCGCCACGCTACCGTATGCGGACCGATGTCTCTGCCCGCGTCGGGCACCTCAACTCCGCTTGGAACGAGTCCGTCGATGCCCAGACCGTGGACGTGCGTGCTATCATAAACCCAATGCACAGTCCGGTTCATCTGACATAACTCTCATGTGTGTATCCAGGCCAAGTTCCTCAAGGCCTCTGCGCTCGTCGGCGATGAGTTCATCGGCCGTCTCGATTACTACGCCAACGCGTGGCTGCCTGCCCGCGACCTCGTTATTTCTGGCCTCAAAGCGCGCACGAGCGTCGACCCGAGCGGCAAGATCCTCCTTTTCGAGCAGTTCTGTCCATGGAAGGTGCGATCACTGCCACTCACGTACCCGCTGCTGCGTGCTTACCGCTTTCCGCTCGTTCAGGAACATCTCTTCGAGCTTGAAGCGGAGCTCGCTATTCCGGAGGCCGAGAAGCCTATCTACGTCCTCTACGTGGACGAGACGGCGAACCAGTGGCGCATCCAGGCCGTGCCCGTCGCGTCGGAGAGCTTCGCGAGTCGCAAGGCTCTTCCTGAGGTCTGGCGCGGCCTCCGCGACGATGCGTTGTCCAAGGAGAGCGGCGTCGACGGCGGCGTCTTTGTACACGCTAGTGGCTTCATCGGAGGTGCGTGCACTTCACTCAGCGTGTCACGACGCTGCTGACATGTCACGCTTCAATCCAGGCAATAAGACCAAAGAAGGCGTGCTCGCTCTCGCCAAGCTTGCACTCAACATGTAGCTCGACACGGGAACGTCGTGTGAAAGATCGGGGAACAGACTCGTTCAGAGTCTGACAGGCAACGCCCTGTCTACACTGCGTAAGCAGTGTCGTCGAGCTCAAAGCTCGTGAACGTGAACGTGACACGTTCATTCAGTGGAATCCACCGAACTGTGTCTTAGCTAAGGCACAGCGTACACCATGATAGTGTACGAGCACTTGCGCGGTACGGCGTCCGGTCGGCGGACCTTCTGGCAATGTTCGTGGTCAGGAGGTGGGCCCGTACGCTTGCCGGACCATCACCTGCGCAAGTGCATGTTCCGCCGCTGTAGCTTGTATTCCGTCTATCCGTGTTCAGAGTAAAATATAACATTGTTCCCCGTGCGCGCCCCGAAATTTGGTGCTGACGGTCCGCGCACGTGTGGGCGCCGACCCGCGCGGTTGAGCGTGCATCCACCTTTGGTTCCACTATTTTTATGGTGGACGTTCGTCCGTCCGTCCGCTCAACCTTCTCATAATCATTCTTCGGAAACCGTCCCTCTAAGTCCTAAATTCGCGTCATGTCCGCCGGGAGCCAAACGCCAAAATTGAGAGTCCTGCTGACTGTAGGTGCTTCGGCTTTCGCGTCTCATTGCACGTTCGGACGGAGTCACTGAACGTCGCGCACAGAACGACGACGGTCCACCAGGCCACGACTCGCCGTACATCTTCGGGCTGTACAGACACCTCACACGGGACCTCGGTACGTGCAAGCGGTTTGATGTCATCGCACTCAGGAGCTAATTGTCAATTGATCGACAGGCTGGGATGTGCGGGTCGTCATACCAAGCTCGCAGAAGTCCTGGATTGGTACGAGCCTCGCTCGCGCGTCGTTGTGATTGATGTTCTGAGTCTTGTTCGACGACAGGCAAAGCGTACCAGATCACCGACATCATCAACGGAAGGTTCTACTACCCGCGGGACCCAGGTGTGTGCCCATCCTCGTCGCGTACTCGTACACTTCAGTGACACCGTAATAGACGGCAAGGGTGAGATCTGCGAGGTCTCCCGTCCGCTGAAGGCAGGTGAGATCGGCGAATGGGTTTTGCTAGATGGAGTGAAGCACCTTCTCGCCACTTTTCCGTGGCATGACACTGACGTCGAAATCTTCAGACACCAGCGACATGTGCCAACATTGCACTCCACAACCTGTACCCTGGGGAGATAGATTTACTTGTCTGTATATTTTCTGACATGGTTTCGGCTGCGACTGACGTTCACCATGTCAAAAGGTCTCTGGTCCGAACCTCGGCCGAAACAGCTCTGGTATGTGAAGACCGTCGCGTCGTGGCATACCATAGCTCACAAGACCCCTCACAGCTGCCTTTGCCTTGTCATCGGGCACCATTGGTGCAGCACTCTCCTCCAGCCTCTCGAAAGTGCGCTCCATCGCGCTCTCCTACGGCACCGTGCAGCACCCCACGCCTCCCGCCTACTTCGAGCCCGCACATCTCCTCGGCTCGCGCATCATCCGTTACCTCCTCGAAAACTGGGGGCTCGACGAGGGCGGCATCCGGAACGGTGAGGTCGACCTGTACAACGTCAACATCCCAATGGTCGAGGGCCTGCTCAGCGAGGAGGGCCTGCAGATCTCCTGGACACGCATGTGGCGCAACTCGTACGGCCGTCTGTTCAAGCCGCATCCCGTGCTCGTCGAGAAGCCCGAGATGTCGCCCGCCGGGCCTGATTCGCTAGATAGCAATCCGCAGGGCGAGCTCGAGGACACGAACGGCACGCCACCGCTGCCGGCCCTGTCCTTCAAATTCGCACCAGACATGTCCGGGCTCATCAACCCCACACTGTCCAACGTGCCCGCGGGGTCCGACGGCTGGGCGATCGCGAAGGGGCTCGTGAGCGTGACACCGATGCGGGCGTGCTTCGCGGAGCCTATGCACGAGCTCATGTCCGCCACCACCGACGTCGACAAGTTCATTTGGAAGAAGCTGAAGCTATAGCCGTGACGACGCGCGTGACACGGGGTAGGTTGTGTAGCATCATGTACGTACAATGTACTCTAGTAGATGACGTCTTGATTGTGAGTCGTGTGTAGCATTACATCGTGTCGTTCATCACCTTGCGCTCAACGCGCACATCCTATATCAACATGCGTAAGCCAGCCAGCAGGCTCAGGGCGAGCGGTACCCAGATCATAATAACAGGTTGAAGGGTCATCGGCGGTGCTGCGTTCACAACGGGCAGGGTCAGTGATACCCTCTTATATACCTTCAAGGAGTTGATAGACCACCAAGCGTTCTGCGATGCACAAAAGCAAATATCAGAAGGCCGTTAATTGTGGACTTTTGTGGACGTACGTCAAAATTGGTAGGATTCTGCAGCTGGTCTGGACATGTTCCCGGACAGCCAGATGTGGCGTACGAGTTGCCTGCCCAATCACCTGTGATTGCAAAGTTGGCAACGCTAGATCAGAGCAAGACTATGTGTACCAACCGCAAAACGTTATATCTGGACCGGCGTGTCAGCTCTGCTCGGATCGACGCCGCCACTCGACACTCACCAAAGACAATCGAGTGGTTTACGAAGTTCGTAATGGGATTACAAGCCCCCGGTTCCAGCATCGCGACCGGTACACCCCACTGGGAAGGATTTGGAGTGCCATCTACGATGTCTTGAGGGACGGCCACCCGATAGAAAGACCCTGAAAATATGCCCCTGGTTAGTTCTACTCGTCACTACCTGTGCAACGTACTCACAAACAGCTATTCCCGTTACATCCCACATCATCGCGAACACACCGCCGCCTTGGGCGTCGAAAGTCGGTCCATATGAGGCCCGACTCCATTCAGTGACGCCGCAGCCGGAGTTGCCGTTCGCAAGGCCGTCACAATCGAGGTTTGGCTGGCCGTTGGAATTGCCCTGTCGCGAACTTTAGGCCTCGTGCGCAATTTTGGCGGGGATTGGACTTACCACGATGGTGCCGGTGAAATTGGCGGTAGGCGTTAGGGTGCAATCTATGACGGTCCATGAACCCGGAAGACGCGTGAAACTGAGACAAACGTACTGGGGCCGGTGTGCCATGTTACTTGGTTATGTTCGTTATCGTGCACGCCTTCGATTATGTCGATCTCCCCAGTCTAGACAAATTGGGTGAACGAGCCGCAAGAGCGAAGATAGCAACATACAGCAGGCCATTGCCCTCCACCCAGTGTCCACCATGCCGGCCATACACCTAAAAAGCATCAATATAGCTGCGTCTCTTCCGTGAAACGGGCGAAAAGCATACCACATCCCCAAGGGGCTTGGTTCAAGTCGAGTATGAACAGACCAGTGTTGTACTGCTTGATACTGGATACGCGCACACTACGACGCGTCACACGCGTGAGAAATCAAGCGGACTGAGCTGGGGAATGGACTACATGCCTGTTTCTGTTCACCCCCGGTGCCAGCCACGTAGTGTTATCGCCTTTCATGACGACGTTCCCACTCGGATCCACGAAGGCTAAGTGGTTCGCAAACGCGAAATCTTGGGTCGTATAACTGCAAAATATATTGAGTGACAACAACTGCACAGTACAGCAGGGTCCACGTACTTCACTGTGCCACTGACAAGCGACTAATATTTAGAATCCAATTCTGCCCCCATGTGATCGGAGGTACTTACTGCGTCGGATCTGGACCTGTGAAGAACGAGAATCCGCTATAACGCAATGAGACTTCGTCTACACTGAGAAAAATAGACTAACGCACTCGAAGAACGTAGTGTTCGCGTAGACATCCTCTATAGTCCAAACGATACTGCTGTTCGAAGTGGCAAGGACATGATCGGCTCTCGTGTCGAAACTTGCAGCCTGCGCAAACGACCGTGAGAGCAACGGCAAAGCACCTGCACTCCACCGCAAGACAGGATGACGAGACATCGGACCCAACGTCCCCACAGCCAGAAGCCAGAGCAGCGCAGGCGGGAGGTCGAGATACATAGTCTGAGGTAGCGACAGTGGTCGAAGTAGTTCAAGAGTTTAGGAAGCCCGGTGACGTTGTAGACGAGATATGAAGGGTCCCAGGTGATTGAGAGTGCGTAGTCGCAGCAGGAGAAGGTCCGGAATGAACAGGAGATGACGACCGGAAAGACCTGATCCTCGCACGACCAGCCAGTCTCCTCCGAGAAGGGCCCAGCAGGTTAAATAATGCCACGGTAACGCCGAGATACGCACCAAGACCCCTTGAAGAATGGCGATGCTATAGCACACGCCGCGAAGTCGTGGGCCTTGGGTTTCCGGATGACTGTGCACTTGGGAGTCCAAGGTCAACCACACGGTCATCAGCCCTTGGAGATGGCAAGCGCGGGATCAGTGGACCACATTGTTCGAAGTCGGCGTCCATCTTTCCTGCAAACTTACGCAAACCGTCAATTTGCGACGGCGCGCCCGAGCAAACTTACTCTTTCAGCCAGATGCCGCACGATACACGTTGCCGCAGCCTCATGTATCTGGATGAGAATAGCTTTCGGGACGTCGGGCGAGTCGCGCAAGTAGTCGGTCATAGAAAGCGCGACGATGCAGTGTTTTATCGAACAGAAGGCGCGAGTGTCGGTGCTGCAGCAGCACCTGCAAGAAAACGCAAGCGATGTCAAGAAGAAAAATATCATCGACGTACCTTCCTCCGTCACACCTACACACGCTAATACACGTCGCATAGACATGACTTTCTTTCGGCGAACTGGCACAACTGCATACACATCCATAACAGAACATGGATTGACATGGGCGCATCGAGATGACAGGTTGAGAGCGAAGGAGAGCATGAACAGAAAAGAACCACGAAAGCAGATCACCGGTAGCGGCGGAGGCTGAGGGTGTTGTGCTTCTTCCATACCGACCAGCCAGGGGTGTGGTTGTAGCGGTGGCCCTTGCCGAGACCACGGTTCTGAGCGCAAGTTAGAAATAATGATACAGGTATGCACTGCATCGCGGCGTACCTTCTTGCCAATGCTGGTAAGACCACGCGACTCGCGGTGCTTGTGGACAGCCTTGGCGATCCAGTTAATTCTAGGATCCCGGCGGATCTAAAAGACAAGACGTTTAGACTTGTAGGTGGAAAAGTACGAAAACTCGAACTTACCGCTTTGTGGTTGGGGTCCACGCAGATGACCTCGTAGTACTTGTAAACACCGTCCTGGTTGATCCAGTACGAGTTTACCACACGGAGGTTACCGCAGCGCTTGCCGACGCGCTCCTCCGCAACACTCTGGAGACCGCGCTGGGGCTTGAGGTGGTTCACACCCTGGCGGACGGGCTTGCCGAAGGTGGCACCTAGCAACAAAAAGCGGATCAGTCGCAGATACTCGTGAGCGTAGGGATCGAAGCGCACCCTTGCAGACCTGTTTCTTGCGGTTACCGCGGCGGACACGGACACGGTAGATAACATAGCCCTGCTTGGCCTTGTAGCCGAGACGGCGTGCCCTGTCGGGGCGCGAGGGACGAGAGGCACGGTGGATGACGTCCAACTGGCGGTACTCCCAGCACCTGCAATTTCTCGTTCAGCAAATGACCCTGGCTCTACGACCAGGCGGAACGCACCTCACGCGGAGGAGGAAGCGGAGGACATCCGACTGCTTCTTTTTGTACAACTCGCCGATGTACTTGTATGCGCCCATGTTGCGAGCTGTAAGTAGGAGGTAGAGATAATTTTGTTAGTCCGGTGAAGCAAAACACCCAAGCAGGACGGCGTGTCATCCGATCCCTCGACGTCCCATCCACCCTTTTCCACCCCTACTACTCCTCCACTGCGATCCCCCACTCTACAACACGCCCATCCTGCAGCATTTCGGCATAGCTTTATGCTCACCTCTTGATGTCTTGAGGCTTTTGGCGGCGGGCTGGTCGACGACTAGGGCACCTTGGACGCCCTACCGCGTGTTAGACGCCTAGATTTGATTAGACGCGCATGCCATAACGGGATGTCCACACAGGACGGAGGCGCCGCGCTCGTTGTCTTGCATTCACCACTTGCACGCGTTTGCGGCCAAGAAACACGTCGATAACGATACAGTGATTTATTCATGCGGGTCGTGGTGTGTATGCGTACAATCCAGGTCTAGAATACATGAAAGAGTCCCTTGTTGATCTAGTTGTGAGAAAGTGCCTAGTGATGTATGCTCGAACCCCGCTCCTCCTTCGAACGCAGCCGCAGCCACGCCGTGCCCATGAACAACACCCACGCAAACGCGATCAGTATCCCGCTGCTCACGGCGAACACCTCGCCGCGCTTGACCTCCTTCTTCGTGCGCACCACCTTTCCGGAGGTGGGCGGGACGATGGCGGGGGACAGATATCGACTGTTGCGCGCCGAGGATGCGACAGACGGTGAACGCAGGAGGCGGATGCTCGGCTCTGCTACTAGGTTCGGTGGTTGCGCCGGAACGCCGCGCAGACTACGGATGGTGCCAGGCAGGGACTTCGACTTTCGTTGTGGCGTGGACTGGTCCTGCTCGTGCCATTCGTCGTCCGAGCCGACTGGCTCCTTGAGCGCCGGTGGTACGTCTAGGAATGGTTCGTCGTCTTCTTCGACGATGGGTGGGAGTAGTGCGGACAGTCGTCGCGCGGCCTTGTGCTTCTGCTTCCGATCTAGCTTCGCAAGAGCGAAGATGCCGAACAGTTGTAGTACATTGAGGATGAGGAAGGCGTTGAGCAGGTACTGCATGTCTTTCGGGTCACCATTACTAGGGTTCTCCGCTTCTGCTACAAGTTTCTTCTTGCTGCTTTTGATGTCTAATGCTACGCCAGCAAGAGTCTGGAAGATGGTGGAGCCTGTTTGTTCGAGCTAAAGAGGAAATCGAGTTCGAGCATGTAAATAGCACACGGTGAAGGAACACTTACTGCTTTGTGAGCACCCAAGGTCGTTGATACGTACTTCGACGAGACAATCTCGGGTACGATCACGACCAAGAGTACTGTCATGAGGGCAGAATGAGTGTAGCCCTGGTCACACGACCGTGTACGAGACACTCACATGGTGCGAATCCGTGCCCGGTGGCGAACGAAAAGATGGCAGGAACAGGTGTTTCGGTCCACGAAGGCGGGAGAACGAGCCATACGTAGCACAGCAGCGTCAAGAAAGACGAAACCAGGAAGAGACGCATTACGATGCCATGCTTGCGCAAAGCGTCGACGACATAGCCAGTCTGTCGAACAGCTTGTGTCAGATCGCGGTGAACACGATGTGAACGGCGACTTACAATAGGATAGAGCACTACGCTGCCAGCGAGGACATACGAGCCCTTGATGCTAGCATCGGCTTCGGTGAGATGGTAACGGCGCTCAAAGATATTCCTGTTTCTCCCGGTCAGACGACTCCACCTTGGGGTATGGGGAAGACGTACGAGCAAAGATGGGTGAACGGTGCCCAGATCGCGCCACACAGGACATTCAGTCCGATATACCTGAAACAAGATTAGCATGACAGAAATACCAGACAGATGCGAGCGCAGACTCACGCCCAGAACACGTCGCCGAGTTTCGTGATGTCCCTGAAGCGAACCATCCGTTTCTTCGCGACCTCCTTCAGAGCCTCCGCTTCCGAAAGGCTCTGCATCGATCCGCTGCGACGGTGCTCGACCGCCTGACTTTCCGCTTCGGCGTGCAGCTCCGACGCTTCCAGCTCGGCGCCGGCGCCTGCCACCAGCCAGGAAGACGCGAAGAGGTATACAATGTTGACGAGAAGTGAGAGGCCTGCGAGTCCGGTGGCCGCAAAGAAGGGCGCGTGTGGACCGAACATCTCTGCAAGCGGGTATGAAGTGCGTGCGGCGACAAACGACGCGCCCTTTCCCGCGACCAGGCCGAGCGCGAGTGAAACTCCAAGACCATGGGATCTGAAGAAGCGGACGATGATGGTCTCTTGTACGACGGCAAGAGGGCTGACTCCGAGTCCGTAGATGAACATTCCGAGGGCCATCAACCGCACACTCCCCGAGAGGTTCCCAATGAGGAGACATAATTGCCCTAAAGGTTTCCAGGGTGTGTCAGCGCCATGATCATCCGTGGTAATAGAGCGCCCTTACCAAGGAACACGACCCCGGTCGCGAGTATACTAGTAAACGTCGTGCCTAGCCTACTCGCGAGGACGCCACCGACCAGCGGCGTCCAAGTGCTGTTCAAGGAGAACGCGGAGATGAGCAGCGAGAACTCGGTGTTGTCCGTGCCCATCTCGCGCGAGAGACGTGACTTGAGTGGGCCGAGAATGTACGATGCGCTGTAGCGAGCTCAGCGCCCCGGGTAAGTTCTGGGATGGAGCGATCGTGGCTTACTAGTGACTTCCGACACTGAGGGAGCAAGCGCACAGCAGCGCGAGAGCGCGCACGAGCTTGACTCGCACGGGCGAGATGGGCTCGGAGTCAAACTGCACGGGCTCGTCGTCCTCCACGACGACATCGTCTTCGCACGGGGACGGTGGGCGCAGCTCCCGCGTGCTGCGAGATGGCGACCGGTCGGGGAGCGGGTAGTATGGATTGCTAGACATGCTGAAACCGCTAGCGATGCGAGCGGTCCAAGAGGCTTATATCAGGACTAGCGTCGGCGTGTTGGACGAGTATGGCGGGGCGGGTGGTAGAGGCGTGCAGCACGCAGGGAGAGGAAGAAAGAAGAGGGCAGGAGGAGGTGAGGGAGCGGAAGGGAGATTCGGGTGGGGACGTTTATCTGATAATGGAGAGCGCGCGCTTAGATGCGGGTTTCATCGCTGACTGGCTCGCGTCCGATCTTATCAGATACCGGTTTCTCCCATCAGCGCTGCATCAGCTCCCATCAGCTCTAGACTTGTGATTCCCACGGCACGGCTCACCGAGAGCGCCCAGGCGACCCTCAGTAATCCTCTTCATCACGCTCAACACACATCCTTCACGTATACACGAGGCGTTGACGTCCCATGCTGATATATTGATGAAGGCGTTACACACCCACGGGAAGCTTGTCTGGGTGAGTACCGTCCTGGTGCTCTGCGAACCTTGCGAGCCCGTCTTCGCGCAAACCTTCTCAGCTTCCAGCGCTTCGATCATCGAGTCCCATGGCCACAAGCCCCTCAACGAAAAGCTATATTCCTCGGCTCACCAGCAGAGCCTGAGACAGAGACACCGCCAGCACCGCTGAAATAATTTTATGATGGTGTTTCCGCAGTTCCATCACGCTCGCGATCATGCGCTTTCGCTTTCCGCCACTTGCGCTCCTCCTTCGCGACGCGACTCAGATACTCGCTCTCCCAATTCGAGTCGCCGGCCATCATCTCCTCTATCCACATCATGCGGCGTGACATCGTCTCGAGGTCTCTCCCGCTGTAGTAGTTGTGCCCGCCGAGCGGATGCTCAGGCAGCTGCGTCTTCCACGACGCGTCTTCCTCCACGTCGAACGTCCCGTGCTCATTCTCTGAAGGTGGTACGTGGAACAGCCTCCCGTGGTAGAAGTACACGGGCCGCGCTGTGAAGTGGCGGTACCCAAAGCTTGCTGGCGGAAGGGAGGGAACACCTGGTTCACGAGCACACACGCGTGAGAAGATATGCACAGGACAGTCGTAGTCGTGGCTCACCGTCATTGTACGCCTTCACAAGGTACTCCTGCACGACACGCCCCTTCTCACCCTCCGCCTTGAGGGCCTCCCGCCAGACTTCCACTAGCCTCGCGTTGCCGGCGCGGGGGCTTCCGTATCCCACGATCTTGAACGCCACGTCCAGAGGCAGGAGATCTGCCAGTGACGGGGTCGTCATAAGGTCCAGTGCTAGCAGGAACGCGAGCGCGCCGCCCATGCTGTGGCCCGTGACCACTAGCTCCTTCACGTCATGTCCATGCTCCTGCATCCCTTTCCTAATACCCTCTATCGCCTGGTCCTTGCAGCCCTTGTACATTCTGTAGAAGCCACTATGCACGCCACACCCGCGGCCCGCGGGATGCCTGAGTCGCCGGAAGCGCAGGTCGTACAGGGCGTGGCGGAGGGTCGCGGTGCCGGAGAACGCGACGACGAGCTGGCGCGTGGGCGCGCGGTACGCGACGTACCCCGGGAGGTCCGCCGTGCCGCCGCGGAACGAGGCGACGAGGCTCGTGCCCCCGAGCGCGTCGTACCCCGCGAGCGGGAAGCGCGCGCGCGACAGGGCGTCGAGGTTTGTGAACACGAACTCGGGGTCGAGCACGGCGTACGCGACCTCCGCGAACTGCCCGATCTCCGCGAGCTCCTGCTGCAGGTCGCCCGAGGCGAGGTCGTCCGTGCGCAGCGCGCGCCGCGAGCGCGTCGCGCACAGCTTGGCGATGGTGCGGAAGTTGGTCTGCCGCTCGGAGGCGTACATGGCGCGCTGCGCGGGCGTGAGGTCATGCTTGCTCGTGCCCTGCGGTATCATCCTGTGCACGATCCCGAACGAGATGTAGTGTTGTCCCATGGCGAGTCGTGTGCGCTGAAAGCGGTCAGAGTGAGAGTGAGAATTCGAACATGGAAACCAGATTCGAAGCAGCTAGTGGACGGGTTTGGGCCACGAGGGTATATATAGTCGTCATCGCCGCTGCAATGCGTATGCATCGATGGCTGGCCCCTCGCCCGCGCCTGGCTGTTCCAACGCCGCGGGCGTCACCCGCATCGGGCGCTCGTGTGACTGCTACGCAGCGGCCCTGGAGGGGTTGGAGAATGGAGGCAAGGAGATGTAAAGAACCGAGTCGGCGAGACTTGGGCTGCGCTACTTATTTTGGCGACTCGAAGAGCGAGCGCGAGAAGGGTGGTACATATAGGAATACATGAACTGTCTGAGGTCGGACAAATGCCAAGCTAGGGGACCGCATAACACCCACGGACAAATGATGCCAGTACATGACGCATGGCGGTATCGGTGCACGAATGCAATCACGGTCAAACAAATGTCCTCGAATCCCTGGCGAAGTTCGATCGCCGTCCGGTACAGAGCCACAGAACTGTGGCGATGAGCGTTACGAGACACAGGCTAAACTCCGTCCATCCTAACGCCTCGACGGTCAGCGACTGCCGGCACCTGGCCAAGTATCGCGGATATTAACTCCAGCTGCTTCAAGCGCAGTCAAGACTACGTACCGAGATACCGGAGGTACGCCTGGGCAGGCACCTCCTATGCGCGTGTTGTGCATGATGCCCGCCGCCGTGCCCTGGAATAGTGCACAAGTGCGCTTGAGCTAAATATGAGCATCTGCGATAGAGTGTTTAGGCTCACCCAGAGGATGGCGGTCAAAAGGAGCCATATCACCGAGCTCGCGACGTTGGCCAAGATGTGCACGGCGCCGTCGACCATCCAGAGTATGTAGCCGGTCGTGAAAAGCAACGTCCAAGCGGCTTCAAAGCACAGCAGGATCAAGCTGTACATTCGCAGAGTGAGTGGCGTGCCTTGTGTAAACAGATGAAGGGACGGACAGTGAGTGATAACGTGGGCTCGACCACGTCCCCATCTCGTTTCCCGCACTGATGAGGAACGCAGTGAGCCCCAGCTCCGCCGCGGCCGTGAGCGTCATCAGCGTGAAGAGCAGGGGGTGCGACGTCGACCTGAGAGGACGCGGCGGACGCTGGCGCGCTCTCAGTTTACTGGTGTTCATGTCCATGAGGTCGAGTGAGTAGGACTCGGGAGTTGGTGGCAAACCGATACCCATGGCGCAGGTGAGGAGAGGGTGGGTGGTGGAGAAGATATACTACGTGGACTGCTCACGAATGGGTCGCAGCTACCTTGCCTTCGCCATGTGTGGGACACGTTGTTGGGCAATGAGGTGGCCGAGAGGTGGTCGGGCGACGACTCTTGGAGTGACCAAGTCGCGCAAAGACGACACGGTAGGTGTCAAACGTCCGAACATACGGACCTACTGTAGTGCTACGTGTGAGTACGTGCGGACCACGCGTGAAGAGGAATACTGACCTGCATCGGTAAAGCGCCACAAAAGAAGGATGTGCACTCGCGTACATCACGCGCGAATAACCGTGTACGTTTGCAGATCTCATTTCTGGGCAGCGCGGAGGTTTCACGATGTTCAAGGCGCGACTCGCCTTCCAAACAGATCTGGGTGCGCCGGAACGATTTCAGGACAGCCCAAGCCATTAAACGTCCCTGGCGTGCCTGGGATTTAAGGTTTTGGTTGGTGCTCCGGGGGTTCGTAACCGTTGGTAACGATTTGGTAACAAGATCCGGCGCGGGGAGTAAGTACCGGTAAGTGACCGGCGACGGCGACGGCGGCTGTCGCGGAGGGTAATGAGGATCCTGGGTTGTTGTTTCTGTTTCCTGTCGCTGTCGACTGCTTTCGCCTCTCGTGCTCTCGTGGCCTGCCCTGTCTGGCACGCTCATCTACCCTGTGCAATATCTGGCGAGGCCCTATACCGTTCACGAATGTTTTCACCAGTCCACCATGACGACCAACAACCAGCAGATCGACTTGCCTACGATACCCTCGTTGCCTCCAATTGAGATACCTCAGTCCTCGTCTTTTCTCGACACCGCGGCATTCCTAGATGGCTCAGAAAGCCATCCGCGTCCACGCCCAATGTCCACATCGCAAGAGTCTTTCATGACCGCAGACTCTTCGCTACACCCAAGCCCAGTCGGCGCGACAGACAGCCCGCAAGGCCTATCACCCATCTTTCCAGACGCTCTCGCTCCGCCTTCCTCTCTCAGGCAGTCAATATCCGCAGATTCGCTCGTTAATTACAACCAGACCGCTGATCCCGCGCCACGCTCAGCACACGGAAATGCACCCGCTTCATCGGCCAACGGTGCCTCAGACAGCGGTTTATACGCCAGCGCGCAGGCGCAGCCCATCGTGCCCTCCTCGATTGGCCGGCGAAGCAGCAGCCAGGCGGGTCCTTCGCGTAGCAGGGGCGCAAGCATCAGCACACTCGCTGGCGACGACCACGACGGCCCATACGACGAGTCGGACATGGACCGCTCCGACGAGGCAGGTAGCACCGCGCGCAAGGGCAAGGCTACCGCGCGCCGAACATTCATCCCAGGAGACCTCAACCTTCCATCACGCCTGCAAACTGTCAACTCGTCCCCGAGCATGGGAAAGCCACCGCCTCCCATCGTCCCGGAGCGGAACAGCAGTTTGGCACATAAACTCACCAAGCAAAGGTCGCTGATGTCGGTCAACACGCATCTTCCCTCGGTGAGCGCGCAAACAAGTCTGTTCTGAACGTGGATGTATTGACATGCATAGTCTCCCAAGCCGCCATACCAATCTTCGGATGTTACCATCGCGGTGGTGGGGTCTACTGGTTGCGGAAAGTCGACAGTAATCAGGAAAGGCTTGAAGTCGTACGGGCTGTCGGAGGCGACGTCTTACACGTCCTCACCTGGAGTAACAGGCGAACTCTTCCGCTGTAAGCACCTCGCCCGAATGATCGCGCGCCCGCGGTGATTAACGACGTGTCTCAGACGTGTATCGCGTCGGAAGACTCAATTACAACCAGGCGTTGGACCGTATACTACGCGTGCTGGAGATTGACATCGTCGCCCTAGACCTGACAAGCGAACACACTCATGGGATCGTTCCGGAAGGCGCACCGCCCATAGACGGTGTGGTTGTCTGTTATGACTCGTCCGAGGAGGCCTCGTTCGATCAAGTCGAAGCCGTTCTCCGTAAGCATCTCGTGCACCATAGCAGAGTGTATTTAATGATGTTCTCCAGACTCGGTGTCACATCTGAAGCTCCCCACCATTGTGTTCGCTTGCAAGTCAGACCTGGACTGTCACGTTGATCCTAAACTCGCCATCTCGATTTTGGATCGTTACGACACGGGTCTGATTGAAGTGAACACAACGACTTCTTCCGGGAAAGAGCGGATCCGCATGTCCTTTGATTGGATTTTCAAGGCCATCTTCAATAACAAACGTGAGTCTTTATTCCTTCTTTTACACCGTCTGAGACACATGAAATTTAACAGTGCATGGAGGAGCCCGCGACCGGGAGTCGTTCCGGAATCCTGCCTCCCCAGCTGTACTAACCGCTCCTTGGGATGTTTCGCGTGCATCATCCGCGACACCGACCGCGTCGTCAACGGTAACCGGCAACTCACCTCTAGTCTCACAGAGTCGAATACTCTCCCCTCGGCTACCGGCAGCTGCCGAGGATTCGCCCAGGACGCCGCGAACGCCACTATCACCTACTCGCACACGATCGATGAGCGATCTGCTCTCGGAAAAGGAGAGGCAAGATAGAGAGTGGGAGTCCAGCGCAGGACCAAGTTTGGATACTGCGGGCTCGAGAAGCCGTGGATCGTCGAACACGGGATTTAACGAAGGACTCGGTAGTTTCGATGAAGCTAATGAGCCAGCGCGTAGCATCGCTTCACGTGAATCGTAAGTCGGACTGACCGTGCAATCCCTGTCATAAATTTATTTACCTTCTTCAGGAAACCACCACCATGGATGACGCTAGAGGAGCTGCTGGACAAACTCCTCTTCCTCGCTGTCAGCGACGACGGTAGGGCATTTTTAAACTTCGTCGGTGGAAAGCGCTCACGAGACCCGCAGATCCTACCTTCATATCTCACTTCCTCCTAACGTACCGCCGATTCGCGACACCTCGTACTATTCTGCTTGCGATGCAGAAGCGGATGCGCGCTCTTGATCAGCCTTCTGGAGATCCGATGTTCGCTTGTTTTGCCCAGATGAGGTCAGTGGGGACTTGTCACTGTTGAAACTCAATTTGACACCGGTTTGCGTACCCAGGATATGCTGGCTTCTGGACCACTGGATGTCACTGTACCCCAACGACTTTGCTGTCGCGGGCACGGCAGGCGCGCTATCCGCCCTGATCAAGTCCATCGTCGGGAAGACGTACCTCCTCCACTACGGCTCGGAGTTCATCCCGTTCATGGAGATGCTCTCGACGCTAAAAGACCAGGACGCCGCGTGGGCGATGAAGGTGGACGAGACGCGCGACGACAGCGACGACTCCGCGAGCCTCGCGGACGTGGCGGGCACGCCCGCGTCGCCGGTGTCGAGCATGACGTCGCAGTCGCTGCCCGAGATCGAGCGGCTACAGGAGCCGGTCATCCCGCCACAGACGATGATGCGCGAGCGCAAGGCGAGCCTGCCGCTGTCGACGAAGCTGTCGATGATGGCGAGCCCGACGCACGTCGGGTACGGGGACCCGGTGGAGCACAACGGGAAGAGCCAGCTGAAGCAGCTCGTGAGCATCGCGCAGGCGATCGCGAACACCGATGCCACGTCAGTCGCGTACGAGATCACGCGGGTGGAGTGCAAGGCCTTCCTGCAGATACAGGTGTGTCACTTGACGTGTGCCTCTTATCCGATTGCACGGTGACTGAATGGGTTGCATCGATAATCTGCTATATAGCCGCGCCATTGGTTGCGGAACGTCATGGGCTCGGCGGCGAAGCAGACGGAGCCGGATCCCATCGTCACGTATGGCCATATCTCTAATCACGTCGCGGACTGGTACGTCATATATTGCGCAGAACGCGCGTTGTGGCCGCGCTGACGTCCATCTTTCTTCAACTTAGGGTTGTGTCGCTCATCCTATGCCACGACAAGTATAGGACGCGGGCACGCTACACAGCCGTATTCATCGAGATCGCGGGCAGGCTTCGGTACATGAACAACTACTCCGCGTTGCGCGCGGTTGTCGCCGGTGTGAACGCCGCCGTGTTCAACACGAACGGTATGACAGCCGAGTCGTTCAAGAACAAAAACACGCAGCAATATAAGCTCTTCCAATCATACGACCAGCTGTTGCAGGCGACGCGTTCACACGCCAAGTACCGCCTCGCACTGCGGAACAGCAAGGGACCTTGCGTACCTGCCTTGTGAGTGACATTTTTATCTATATCGCTCCCAATCTCGTATGAACATTTTTCCGGCCGCAGGGAAATCCACACGTCAGATCTCATCCGCGCTGACGTGGGTAACAAGGACTTCCAGGACGACGACCCCACAAAGATACACTGGGAGAAGTTCAACATGATCGGGCGCTTCATCGACAGCATCTCGCAGTGCCAGAACTCGTGTCGCGAGATCAACAGCCGTGAAGACATGGCACAGGAAAATAAAGGGTACACTGACCAGGAAGACCCCAAGGTCAGGGACCTGCTCCTCTTCAATAAGAGGTATATGTTGCTCGACCCTGAGGTGCGTCCGCCATCATCAAATGATTATGTCCGGTTTTAATCGGTTGAATGCAGACTGTCGCGCAACGCATCGCGCTGGACGAAAAACCGAAAGAGCCCGGCTTCGAGGAGGAAGACTACGCGGAACCCTCGGCGCCGGGCGCACCGAAACCCCCGCGCGACCCATCGCACAACAACAAGGACGGTATAAAGAGGGTCCTGTTCTGGTGATTGCGACATGTTTTATATACCACTGGGCTTCATTCGCATTGTAGCATGCTCTAGGCTAGGAACACAATTCGACCCCCACACTACTACCTTTGCGGAATGCATTTTTAGATCTCTTCATTCGTTGCTTTTATTGTTATGGCTGCTTTTGCTTGTCATTGTGCGAGACGAACTTCGAGGAGAGCTGCTCTGCGTGAACTTGTACACCTTCTATTTTGAGGGGGACGATCGCCAACAATTCGCAGGCGCCCATCACGAAATTTCTGAACGCTTTGAAGCTTGCAGCTGCTTCGACAACCGCGGCGACCACGAGCGGTATACTCATTTCTCTACAGTCTTTTGATCATGGCGGTCGACGAGTATGTTATGACTATTGATTCTGACGACGAGGATGTCGCGGAGAAGCCGTCAAAAGCGGGCGAGGACGCTCAGCTCAACCCCGAATTTACTTTCGACTTGTCCGGAGATCCGTACACTGACCTTCTCGAAGACACCGCGAACGTGGACGACGTGGTTACGGAAGGGTCGAAGCCAGTGAGTCTCATGTTGAGGCACGCGTGGAGCCACTTACCAACTACCGTCTTAGCGGCCGATCTCTGTTGACGATATTATTGAGAGAAGGAAGTTGCGGAACGTCACAGGGAAACGAAAACGCGGTGCGCAGGACGACGACGAAGCGGAAGTCAGCGACGATGCCGAGGTATCCTCTGACGAAGATGAGGACGAGGATGAAGAGGAAGAGGACGAGGACGTGAGCAACGATGAGTTTCATGGCCTTGGCGGTAGCGAAGACGAAGCGGAAGAGGACCCGCTTGCAACGTCGGATGAGGACGAGGATAGTGACGCGGAGGAACAAAAGGATGATGAGCTGGTGGGCGGGGAGGACGAAGACGAGGGTAATTCTTCTGACGACGACTCGGAGGAGGAGACACAAGTGGAGAAGGACCGGAAAGCAGCTTTCTTCGCGCCCGAGGCCGGAGCGTCCAAGGAGCATGCGTCCTTCGTGACCATGAACCTTTCGAGACCCATATTGAAAGCCATCACGACCCTCGGCTTCAATAAACCCACGCCCATACAGGCCGCCACCATCCCCGTCGCGCTTCTAGGGAAGGATGTGGTTGGAAACGCCGTCACAGGCTCCGGAAAGACCGCTGCGTTCGTGATTCCGATGCTGGAGCGGCTGCTCTACCGCGAGCGCGGGAAGAGCGCGGCTGCTACGCGCTGTCTCATCCTCGTGCCGACGCGTGAACTCGGCGTCCAATGTTACGACGTCGGCACCAAGCTCGCTGCGCACACGGATGTGCGGTTCTGTCTGGCGGTCGGTATGTGTTTCTGACAAATGCTGCAAGGATCGTCTAATATTTTCACCGCGTCTCAAGGTGGGCTGTCGCTCAAGGCGCAGGAGCTCGCGCTGCGTACACGTCCTGATGTCATCATCGCTACGCCCGGACGTTTGATTGACCACATTCGCAACACGCCTACCTTCACCCTCGATGCTCTTGATATCCTCGTCCTGGACGAAGCCGACCGCATGTTGTCGGACGGGTTCGCAGACGAGCTCGCGGAGATCATCAGATCATGTCCGGTGTCGAGACAGACCATGCTGTTCTCCGCCACGATGACCGACTCCATCGACGAGCTTGTCAAGATGTCCCTCAACAAGCCAGTTCGGCTGTTCGTAGATCCCAAGCGGTCGACCGCCCGCGGCCTTGTCCAGGAGTTTGTCCGTGTCCGTGCAGGGAAAGAGGCAGAACGCTCCGCGCTCTTAGTGGCGCTCTGCAAGAGGACATACAAAACTGGTGTTATCGTTTTCTTCCGAAGCAAGAAGCTTGCCCACCAGATGCGCATCGTCTTCCGCTTATTGGGCTTCCGCAGCGACGAACTACACGGTGATCTCACCCAGGAACAGGTATGTAGGCTGGTATGTACGCTCTACGACATTCATCTAAATCGTTTGCTATAGCGTCTCAATGCTCTGCAACATTTCCGCGACGGGGCCGTTGACTTCCTTATGGCGACCGATCTGGCTTCGCGTGGACTCGATATCAAGGGCATCGATGTCGTCATAAACTACGACATGCCGGGCCAGCTCGCTCAGTATCTTCATCGTGTGGGCCGAACAGCGCGTGCCGGGCGCAAAGGAAGGTGAGGCAAATCACGGCCTGCTATGAAAGCTAGTCTTACATCGAGTAGATCAGTGACACTTGTAGGGGAAGCTGACCGCAAGATGCTGAAGGCAGCAATTAAGCATGCATCCGGGGAAGATCAAGTGCGGCAACGCCAAGTACCCGGAGACGTAGTTGCAAAATGGGCGAAGAAGCTCGATGACCTCAAAGAAGAGATCACCGCAGTCATGCAAGAGGAGAAGGAGGAGAAGCAGGTTCGTGTTGTCCATGTCGTACAATGATCTCGGCTAATAAGCTATTGGATTGCAGTTCCGCAAAGCGGAAATGGAGATCAAAAAGGGCCAGAACATGATCGAACACGAAGCAGAGATACACTCACGGCCAGCGAGAACATGGTTCCAGACCAGTAAGGAGAAATCCAAAGCAGGAGGTGAGTGCGTCAGCCTCTGATCTGGTACATACACGTAATACCGTGACACAGAGGTGAGCAAACTGCAATACGAGGCTGGCTTCAAAGCCGGTCAGAAAGGAAAGGCGAAGGAAGAGAAGGATGCAGTAAAGGTATCATATAATTTCTTCTACCCTCTATGGAGTAGTCTAACACTGAAGATACAGCCAAAGCGGGACAAGTTTGCGGGACTGTCGAGGCGTGCGAAACGGCGAAAAATGGCGATGGAGGACGACGAGGGTGAGACTGGGGCTATACGCGCGGCAGTGAGATCCGCCAAGAAAGAATATAGGCCAGCTAAGCTGGGCGAACCTGAGAAAAGGCCTCCAAGAGCTGGTGCTAACAAGAAGAAGCAAAAGCCGCGTAAATCTGGCGGGGGAGTCAAGGGCACGTTCGAGAAAGACCTTGGGCAGAGGTCAGTACGCGAAGGAGTGAGAGCCAAGAAGGGAGATATTATTGGTGGGATGAAAAAGAAAGGGGGTAAACCCAGGACAAAGTAGACCCGCTGTAGCGTATGTATCGTGGCCTTCTTACCTTTGCTTGTAATGTTCTAGTCGCGGGTCTGTCGTCAGAGGTCGTGGGCTTCTCGTTAGGCGCCTACGTAGCGAGAGCTCGACCGTTCTGAAATCGCCGTGCGGCCACCGGCGCTAACGCGTAATGTAACGCGACTTGACCGGAACCTTCAACATCATCGACGACGGACTATTGCCTGATCACGAATCGACGCCATAATCCCGCATAAGACTCCTACAGAAACATTCCAGGTATTGGTACAGCAAGTTATACACTTTTCACAAACAGAGGAACCAGATTTGTGCATTTCTCAGCACCGGACCAGGCCCTGTTGACGACCTGCTGCAAGCGCGATACCTCAACTAAACCAAGGCTGAAAGCAAAACAAAGGCTCCAGTATGGACCCCCACGGGTTTAAAACATGCTCAACCGTCAAGTTCGCGTCCGCTGCGCGTTTGTTGCCTTCGTCATGGTGTCC
Source organism: Ceriporiopsis andreanae CBS 279.92 (assembly GCA_001969225.1). NCBI lineage: Eukaryota > Fungi > Basidiomycota > Agaricomycetes > Polyporales > Meruliaceae > Ceriporiopsis > Ceriporiopsis andreanae. Next base: position 23,957 of record ALYI01003775.1, on the reverse strand, counting down.
GGATAAAGACCTGATACTTGTTGTCATCAACGTCGGAGGAAAGGATAGGGTTGCTCTTTGGCCGCGAGAAGGCGGTCGCAAGATGTGGGAGGTCGACATCATGCACGAATCATCTGAATCCGGCGGAGAGGTTGTTGGGGTGGCGTGGAGTCCGGACGGTCAGTCGATGTGTGTTGGCAACGAGATATAATCGACTGATTGAGGCTTTGGTGGAATTGTAGGGCTACAATTTGCCGTCGCCTATCATCCGCCTGCAGTAACTATCCATTCTCTTCAAAACGGCCAACAAATCAAAAATGTCATCACATCGACACCAATACCGCTGGAGGATCGATTGCTAGGTATCTGGTGGTTTAGCGAGCATAGACCTGAGAAAAAGCCTCACATCCCGGATATCCTGAAAAGACAAGGCGATATTGTATGGTGCTCTGTTGACGAATATCTTTCCCATGCTCACTGCAGAAACATAGACGGGTTCTGCGCACTCGATTCTCAAGACCCAGCCTTTACTGGACGGTCTGTACGATGATACCCAGCCCTTATCGTAGGTGGTCCCGCCGACATTTGGCAAATATTATTTTCGCTGATGTTCCGCCAGGTCTTCGGAATTGTTCGCGTTCCAAAGTTCCCATACGCGATCGGCATCACGGTCGTCCATGCCAACCGTCATATCGTCCTGGCCAGCGTTACAGTCCGACCCCCTCGCGGCTTCTTTTCAGACGGCAGGCGCGAATAAACAGCATCAGCGGCCTGGCGAGGAGCTAGACGAAATCGACGACTCTAATGTGAACAGCATCTTAGCTATAGCCGACGATATTGGGCGCATCACGCTCTATCTCGACGGAAGCTACTGCCTTGGCACCATAGAACTCGGGCCGCAATGTAGGACGACCACGCTGCTCAAGAGCAGCAACACTCGCTACTTCTTCTACCCCATCGTAGAGTTGCAGACTGACCCCTATGATCGTTTACGGCCATTGGTATTGGACATACCTCTACTAGGCCAAAGAATACCGCGGGACGTCGCTCGAGTATCAACTTCCGCTCGCGAACTCGTGTATTACATTACACGAGTAGTGAAAGAGATGCGCGCAACTTGGTTCGGTGCGGAGAGCCACAGTGGCGCAAGAGAGATCGGACCGAAATGGATACGAGCTCTGGAACAAAGACAGACGGACAAGTTTGGAGGTTAGTGCCCACACTAGTCATGATCCGCGTTAGCTCATGGTGTCTCGTGGTGTCTATGCCGTCAGTGGAGGTACCAAATGCCATGCTAGACTTGACGGTGCTTTTGGCCACCGGTCGGGCTTCCGATTCGGTCACTGACTTTCTCGGCAGCGGCGAACAAATGAGTGACAGGGTGAGCGCATCGTTCATGTTTCTGAAACTTCGCTGATACATGTGCTCAGAGTATTCAGAAGTGGGAGGCTGGTGTCACTGAGGCGTTGGTAAAATTACGCGATTACGCGATGAAAAGAGTTGCCCCCGCCTGTCAGCGGCTGCATCTCCTCCTGCAAGAAGTTCAGGGGTGGTCACACCTGTACGTCAAACCCTATCTCTCGTGCACAGCGTCCACTGAGCCCTAGACAGACCCCACTTCTCGGTCTGCCAGTTCTCACCTGCTGAATTACAAAAATGCATCCAGGACGTGAATCGGGCACTTATTTGTGTCAATTGGCTGGCCGCTACGGCGAGGCGGGAGCTCGCGCGCTTCAAAGAGTTCATTGCATGGTTGCGGTACGGTATGTAGCGTCTTGACACATACTCCTAATGCGAGAATATTCGCTTACTAGAAGACGTCTTCCCCCAGAGTCGTTCAGAGCGGCGAACAAGGATGCCGACGTTCATACGCAAGTGGCGAAATACGATCTTCTAGAAGTCAATGAATACCTCATGTCTGGACTTGTCGTCAGCTCCATAGATCGGTGGTTCATGGGCCCGATCCCCAGTTTTACGCCTGCGGAATTGGGCGTGCCTCAACCAGATACTTTAAGTTCGTCGATGCAAACAGTTCGAGAACTTCTCAAGAAGCCGCAAGGCGTGTCATGGCCACCAGTACGCATGACCATTTGTTCTCGGCTAAGCGGAGCCTAGCTGACTCTGGCGGTGAACGTGTAGCCTGCGCACCAGCAGGATCTATCCAGGCTCGACAGAAATCTCGACGCGTTGATCCAGGACCTCTGCACGCGGTGCCACTGGATATTCAGCGAAGCGTCGAAGGCATCTGCACGTTCAACTAAAATTTCATTCGGCCCCGGCGATGTGCCCGTAGAGAATCTTGAGCAAATACACGCGGCACCTATCTTTACTCGGGAACGCACAGTTGACAATACGGACCAGGTACGGTACACGATATGGTCCGGATTTTCTCACTCACAGCCCCCTAGGACAATTGTTATATACAACACCTGGCGATTGGACTGCCTCATGGTGACGGTGAAAGTCTATGTAAGTGGTACGACACTTCCACATCCGGGTTGGTTTGACCTTTCTTATTCCAGTATGTTTTGTGCGTATACATCACAACTTAGCCGCCTTCCGAACGGCGCGGGTCGTGAGCGTTGCCGTTGTACATTGCAGTGTTGCGCTCGAGGCCCAACACGGCATGGTGCCGGTCGAGATCCTCGACGCCGAATTCTTTGATGACAGCACTCTTGTGATCGTCTATCGGCCGCGACAACGGGAAGGTACGGTGCAACAGGCGCCCCCTCTTGATTCTGCCACTGACAACGGCTAAACCCTCTCAGCCCCGACCTCCATTGCTACTATGAGCTACCTAGACTTGGTCTATGAAGACATCACGACTACCCACGATACCTATACGCGAGAGGCTCTCATAGAATTGCTTCTCCAACGGTTCAAAGATGGACAGGTATGGGTCCCCTCTTTCACGGCCGGATAGCATAGGCTTATCATCATTCCCGAATTCCATCATTTCCTTTTACAGATCCCCTCCGTCCCCCTCAGTCTAATACAAACGCGCGCATTGCTCGGTTGTCGACGGGGCAAAGTGACGCTGGCTGTCAATGGCAGGGTTGGGCGACGGGTCGCCTGTGTCCTCGACGACGATGGCATGAATATGGAAGTCCTCGATGTGGAATTCCCAGACGAGGAAGAGACAGAAGAGGAGATGGAAGATGCGTGACACCATGCGTCTCCGCACAGCAAGATGATCAATCAATATTGTCCGTTCGGTGAACATCATGGTGATTTGGTGCACAACTGTGGAAATTCTTCCCAACTGACGTACGCAGATTAGGGCATTTGAACTTGGCACGCTATCAAAGTTTCTCAAGAGGCTTTACGTTGTACGGAACTCCAGCGGACTAGCACGAGGATATCGAAAGGCAGACTGAGTTGGAAGCAGTCTTTTCCTAATCCAAGGTAGAGTGCTCGAACCGTCCCTGGAACGAGGCCTTGGTGACCAGCTCTTGGGCACGGAGCCGCGCTCATCTTGGCCCGATCGGATCAGAGTATCAGAGTGCTTCAATGCACATTAGACTCGCTCCTTATTTCCCCTCTATAGCAGCTCTGCTAAGTAGTCGAACATCACGAATTGTTGAACAAGGGATGTCAGACAATCATGGTCCAAGCAGGGAAGACATAGCGAGTACATTCGGCCGACCGGTTCGCCTGCGGGGCACTCAAGGAAGTAACGTAACCAATTCTCACGACTGCAACTGGCGACCCTGCGGCTTTGAAACATGAAGAATCAACGTGGTCAACCTCGTTGACAGTGCTCGCAACGAAGAAGGGGAAAATGTCGAGCCACAAAAGATTTATTCGAGTCGCCGTCGCGGGCGGCCAAAGAGTGATCATCTCGTGATGGGAGAGACCCCGCGGCCGGCGATTACGGTATGGAGGAGGTTATCGTGACTGGGCGATCCATTTCACTGGGTCATAGTTTCGCTTTTAGCCAGATAAAAAGGTACCGGAGAGCGGACCAGACGGTCGCTACGTGGGATTTACAGGCGATGTGTTGGGGTGTCTTCCGCAGTGATTGGTGCAGTCGCACGGCAGACCGCAGGGTTGTCTGCGGGCCTACCAGTGATCCATGAAACGAGTGATGCGAGGGCGGATTAGCGAGGTGGGAAAGTGGCACGGGAGATCGTGCACGTTGCGGAAGGGAGGACTCGGTGGAAGCGTATCATTTGGAAGATCCCCGCAGAACATCTAGTCGAACTAGCGAATGAATAGGGCCGCGACGGTGCACCCATGTCCAATCGGGGCCAGAGGACCTCCCAGACCGTCCGCCCTCGTGTCCAAGTGCGGCTTTCGACTTTATATCACCAGGTTATGCTCTCCGCCTACTAACTCAATTTTCCCGCCATGCCTCACAATCACAATAGTCCCTCCTCCGCCAAAGGCGGCTCAGACGACAACAGCGACGAGTCTGCGCAGAGAAAGAAGAAGAATGCCGACGCTCAGGCTGCTTTCCGTGCCCGACGCGCCAACTACATTGCCACCCTTGAAGCCGCAGGTAACGAGCCTTGTGTCTCCAGTTTTTCGACTGCTCGCGCTCAATTTCGCTTTCATGCGTAGTCACCAACCTCGAGAACGTTGTCGTGACCCTCCAAGCATCATGTCGCGAGTCCAAGAACGAAGCCTCTGCACTACGAGCGGAAAACATTCGTCTGCAAAATGAGGCCCGCGACCGCGAAAAATTCTGGCGTGCATTATGGCAAGCGAGAAAGACTGGGATGCCTCCGGATCCTAGCGATGAGACCTGTCTCCCTTCCTACGCACAGTCTCACCCATCGCCCGGTAGCAGCAGCAGTGGCTCTGGGATGCTGAGCCCGACCGCCACTATCGTAGAGCATCCACAAGATGGTCGGCTGCGATACTCAGGCAATCCATCCGCCACACTCGTCTCACCAACCCAGCAGTATAACCCCTCCCTCGAATATCCTCAACGTTCCCCAGCACTCGGATATGTTCCCGCGCCCGGCGCTGGACATGCAGATGCATTGAGCTCGCCTCAAGGTATGCCCCATGGTGTCTACCAGGCGTATGGTGGAGATGAGGCTCCCTGCGACGACGGCTGGTCTCCGCAAGGCGCGTGCGCCGCTCACGAATATCACGGGGCTGATGGATCGCAGTCGCCCATTCTGGTGCAGTCGCCGACTGTGACCGCCTCTGAGCTAGCTTATAATGCTCAGTACTCCGCATCGATACACACCACCACAGTCGACGCCTCCTACATGCCTGAGCAGCAGCTCTATATGTTCTCGCCTAGTCGATCAGTGTCTCCCGCTTTGACACAAGCTTCCACCGCGTCCTCTACATCCATATCCGTCACCTCGACTTCCTTCGCTCCAGCACCATATCAGTTCACGTTTCCAGAAGGAACAGTTCTCCAGGAGCGTCCAGAATATGGCGCTTTTCGCAGACAATTTACTCTCCAGGGCGGCACCGCTAACGTCGCTGTGGCGGGTACCATCGGCGACACCCTACGACACAAGCTAGTAAGTCGCCCCAACCCCCAGAATCTCGCCACCATGCCACATCCCCGCATTCGCGGCGACAGTGTCGCTTACCATGAAGACGACTCTGCTCATTCTCCCGCCACTCCACACCCCATCGCGCGAAATCGGTACAACGGGACGCCCGACACGCAACCTTCCCGGGCTGGTTCTCGGTCGCCGTCGCCGAGCCCCAAGGTATCTGGCACCCTAGCCATCATCAAAGCGCAGGCATTTGGTGCTTTGCGGCGGACAAGAGGACGGACAAGGACATCATCGGAGGGCCTGGCAAAGGCCGCCGTCGATGCCCTGTCTACTCACGGTCTCGGGTTGGGCCTTGTTACCGGCCCCCCTACGAAACGACAACGGACTCGACACGACAATGAAGATAAGTAAACATAATTTGCACTCATGTACAAAATAGGTGTCGTTACTTTCCATCACATACTGCTGCAGATGCTCGGACATCGTAGACATTTTCCTAGTATGGGTCTAATTCATGCTCCACATTCTGTAGCCTATTCCATGCTCACGCGCTGCCCCCCTTGTTACCTTCATTACCTGCTGTGTCCCCGCTTTCTCATGTACTATTCCTGAACACCATGTACGACTATGCTGCATCCTTTACCCCTCTACCCAGGTAGAGCTTCCAGAACGCCTTATGCGCCACGTACTCATAGATCGCGCTCCAAATCTATCGAGGCTGTTGTCGGCCACGATGGCGATCAGCCTTCCGTGATTTCATCTGGTGCGCTTTTCCAGGTTATTTTGCCAAGATATTAAACCGTATCAACTGCTGGCCGTCACTCACTGTGTCACTCTTGCTCGACCGCAGATTCACGGCGCATTGGGGCAGCATCACAGATACAGCGGCGTGGGATGACCGGAACAAGAGTCCGATAACTATAGATGACCTGATCTACGGACAAGACGGTGAATAATCCATCGATAGCAAGGTCTGAGACAATGACCACGTCTGACCACATCTGTTGGAACACGGCAGTAAAGGCAGAGGAGGCCTTTCGGGGACGGAAACCCGCCGGGAGGAGAAGAGCCAGGGGATTCCAGCGCCGTTCCCTGAGGAGAACAAGGTGCCCGCTAGGCGATGTCACCTTCCAGCTCCCCGCAGGTGTAACGCACTGCCGGCGGTACACCTGCATCTCCCGTGAGGCCCTGCTTCGAAGCCTAGCCACCTTGTTATATGAACGGCCACGCCAGGGGTAGCCCGACGCCGTGTGGACACCGCCAGTGCGTCCACACGAATCCAAGGTGGTGGGGGTGGGGCACACATTGCCTTAGTTGGCATGAATGCGATGGTGTGCGTGCGGCGCATTGAGTTTGGGGATCGCCGGGTCCCAAGTCCCCCTGATCTCGCTGCCAATTTCATCAGCACGAGCGGGAAAAGAGGGAGGCAGGAATGGTACTTCTTGAATTTTTGTGCCCAGACTAACACCCCAGGAGCAACAAACGTAACGAATGCAAAAACCGCCGCGTATACGTACGCCACGGTAGCAGAGAGCGGTGCAGTGAACGCAACGGAGAGGGTAAGAAGACAGATGGTGAGACCTAGGCGAAATCCTGGTGGTACGACCTGTTGCACAGGTCAGCAGTGCAGTAGGAAGCAAGCGTGAGTGTCGTAAGCACACCTGGAGCCGCCGCCGCAGCGTCGGGAATAGTGCGAAGGATTGGATTGAAAACAGCATGAGAGCGAAGACGGAGATATCGTCCGCAAGTCTGGATGCAAGTACAACTGATGCTGAAATTGCCGCGTTAATCGACAGGACCGAAGTTAACCTAGGAAGGCATGGGACATCGGATAATTGAGCAGGTGACAACATCTGTCGAAACTAAAACAACAGCTCACCGTTCACGAGGGTATTTGCCAAGCTCCATAGCGCTATAATCGGCCAACAGCACGTTCAAAATGAACAGACATGCCGACAGGGCCCATATAGAATCTGACGATGTTGCCGCGGTCAACGTCCGTAGGATAGGAGAGAGACCTATCAATGACAGAAAGACAAGTATCGAGGACTTGACAATCTTAGTTCCTAGTCATGACTGTCAGTTTATTTGCGGTCTCAATGAAGAATGGCCTCACGAGATATAGAGCGCGCTGCCCTATCTGGATCGCCAACCAGCATGTCCCATATCAAAGATCCGGCCACGAAGGAGGTTATGGATGACCAGACCAATAGACGAGGATCCAGGTATCGCTCCTTGAGCCCAACGAACACAGCGAGGAAGATGAATATAGCACCAATGTGCTGGCTGATTGTCCACGATGCAATGACTAGAGACCAATACGTGTAAGGCCTAAAGTTTGCTGTGACGACGGTTAACGCTCAGAAATATCCAAAGTGTCTATAAAGCGAGCTCACGATTCTTTGTCAAGGAGGAAAGGAACGCTCTGGGAACATAGTTGTCTGGATACGGGGTGCGTTTCCAGAGGACGCGCTCCCAATCTTTTTCATGCATGCATAATCCGTGCCAAAGCACCTCTGCCTGAGGTACGCGAGCAATTATGAGAGGGTAAAGACTGTCGATGACTGTGACGGCGAGCTCGAGTGAACATGCAACGGAGGCAAAGAGCGGGGCGGGCATCAGAATCGAATTCTCTCGACGTGCGGGATCGGGATCAAACCAAAAAGGCAATGTCCGGTCGCGCGCTTATTTGAGATGAGGTCGAGGTACTCACTTGACTCGAGATGCGTCCATAAGCCGCCATTCGACGTTCTGATAATCTGGACGGACTGGAGTTTCCTGAGAAAGCTTGAAGGATCCGCCGAATATAGATGCACCAGATCCAGGTTCACCGAGGACTTCACGCGTTATCTCATCATCGACCGTGACCATCGACATTCAGTTCGCATAAAATTCTTGGCCACGAAGAGGCCTCATGGCACTGCGTCATAAGCATTCCGTCACTGTTCAGATGGTATCTCGCCAGAGACGATGAGCGTATTATTAAATAAGGTATACATCCGTGTCCTTGACATGTCGGTGGCGAGGCGGAACCCTGGATGGCGGTGTCAACGGGTTTCATCACAGCATGCAAGCAGGAAAAAAAAGATGCGATCTTACAGGAAACGTTCGCAAAATCCTGGAGGCTATGTTGCACGACCTGGTGCACGGACGGGACGCCCTCAACCAGCAAAACGAGGCTGATCAGTCCCACTATATCACAATCGACGTGTGAACGACGCAGTGCGAATGAATGCAAAGAACATGCACTCACCACAAGTTGTCCTTCGTTTCGAGGCTCTGGAACTCGAGGTGCCGCTTTGTTCGCCTCCAATTGTGCTGCTAGCTTGCCGCGATTGGGATTCGAAGCAACGACACCGCGCTTCTGGGCCTGTCGACGACATCGTCAGTTATTTTGCTACTGCAGTAACTGAATCTCGCAGGTGCAGTACCGCTTTCAATCTTTCCTCCGCAGCTTGTGCCGCCGCTGCCCGAGGATCAGCACGAGGCTCATTCGATGCACTTCCGAGGGTGTGTGCTTGACTTTGCGCGCGGCTTTGATTTGGTGGACGGCTGGCACGCGCAGCTGTTCTAGGGCGAGCGTGTTGTACGACGACGTCGTCAGACTTAGTGGCACCTTCCTTTGAGCAGAGGTTACCCATAGGCCTCTGAGTGATTTCGAGATGATGGGATTCAGGTGGCAACCATGCGTCTGTCACAGAGTGGAATCTCCGTTTGAGTGGCGTTCCAGATGCTCTTGGCGCCTGTCCTGCCCTAACAGAAATCGGAGTAGGATGTAGCAAGGATGTATAGAACGTAGCAACACAACGCTGTTCGAGTCAACTCAGGGGCACAAGACGAGGCTTCACCACACTAACGAGGCACCAACAGCGTCCATCACAACACCTTCAGCGTGTTCCTGATGCTATGCCACTTCCCCGCTCTATATGCCTCGAATAATTTCCAACAGTCAACAATGTCCTAGAGACTAACAGATAGTTAATTCCAAGTAAGCTGGTACGAGAGCCTTAATCGCCAATCCTGTCCGATATGTCCAATAATGACTAGAACGGGAATTGCGACTTATGATGCAGGTGAATTGGGGACATTCTCGTAATCGCCCATCCTATCTCGCATCCCAGATCTGAAGAAACGCTCCCTCAGACCAATATCATCTGCCTGCCGGTGCGGAATCCAAGCCTGCGGAACCCAAGCTTAGATGAAGCGGAAGACGAGCCAAACGAGGTTGCACGTACCTCCCACCAACGTCTCCCGGTATTCCATGCTGCACTTGTGTCGAAACCTGCTTTGAGCATCCTGTTCTTGACGCTTGCGCCAAGGAGGAGACCAAAAACTGTCAGCAGGAACAAGGTTACAACGAGCTGGTCTCTCGGAGAGTCTCGTTCTGGTTGAAGCATAGATCAGGTCAGCTAGACCGATAAAGCGCAGCCAAATTAATACGTACGGAAACACCGCGCCTCTACGTCACCCTCTTTCCCTGTTGCCGTATCAGGATCTGCGTCTCCTAAGCGGGCCCCTGCACAGATGGGGAGATTCTGGTTCAGACACCACTGTTTCGTGCATGACAGGCATGGCTTGTTGGGGTTGTCGGGGATGGCCATGTGCAGGATGGTATAGTTCGAGCCAAAACAGATACCTATGTTCACACGATCAGCGTAGTCGGTGCAGCACTGCCGGAGCGACGTACATTTGCAGAAGTTCGTAGCCTCCCACTTGTGTCCTAGGATAGCATGAGCGGACAACTAGGACGGTCGCGACTGGTCAAATCAGACTCCTTCGCAAGCATAAATATCTGACAGACTTACGACATATGAGAGGAGCACAACGACTACGAGCAGCAAGTGCCCGCGGACGCAAGGTGGCATGGTGGTTGCAGACGAGTTAGGTTTGACGCCCGTAGTCGCAACGCGCGGGAGACACTGGCAAGACGCGTTCATTCTCCCTTTGCCACCTTCCTCTGTGAACTCTTTCCCCACATCCCTCTTTTACGAATCGTCTTTCTGCAACCTGTCTGACCGTGTTTTATCTCTGTACTACCTGTGCATAAGCACACTTCCGCGATGGCTACTGAATTTGAAGATGTATTGACGAACCAGCCGGTCGTGATTGACAATGTACGTGACTGCTCCACAGCATAGCCAGGCTCGCACAGGCTCACAGCTATACCTCATTGTAGGGCTCTGGCACGATAAAGGCTGGCTTTGCTGGCCAGGACCATCCTAAATGTTTCTTTCCGTCCTTGTGCGTCGCCACGGTTAGGGCCCTCCCACACCGCACACTTCTGCCTTACTGATCGTATCGTCCCACCTGTGATATCGCTGGTAATCGATATGCAGCGTCGGTCGCCCGAAGCATATACGAGTAATGGCAGGCGCTTTGGAAGGGGACGTGTTTATCGGGCGAAAAGCGCAAGAATTTCGCGGGCTGCTTAAAATCAAGTACCCGATGGAACACGGCATCGTCACAGATTGGGATGACATGGAGCGCATATGGAGTTGGGTATACGCCGAAGAGTTGGGTACACTGAGCGAGGAGGTATGTTTCGGCATTCACTGTGGTTCAGGACTGCGAGACCGACCGTACCCTGACAGCACCCTGTACTGTTAACGGAAGCACCTCTGAACCCGCGGCATAACCGAGATGTAGCGGCACAAATATTTTTCGACACTTTCAATGTTCCCGCACTTTTCATATCTGTCCAAGCGGTCCTCTCACTGTACGCTTCACTTCATTATGTTGCACCATCTTACTGACTGCATTCTGCAGATATTCGTCAGGAAGAACCACGGGCATCGTGCTGGACTCCGGGGATGGCGTCACCCACGCGGTGCCCGTGTTTGAGGGTTTCTCAATGCCGCACGCTATTCGAAGAGTTGACGTAGCGGGACGGTAAGTTGATCATACATCGGACAATCCTTGTTCGCGCTCACACCGGAAATTTCAGAGATGTTACCGATCATCTTCAACTCTTATTACGAAAGTGTGGCCACCATCTCCACACTACCGCAGAACGCGAGATTGTGCGGGGAATCAAGGAAAAGTGCTGCTACGTTGCTCTCAACCCTTCGAAGGAAGAGAAAGAGTCCCAGGGGCGCAGCGAGGAGTTCAAATTACCTGACGGCAATACTATCCAGGTAACACAACGGACATTTTCAGGCAGCATTCTGCTGACATCTCAGCCAGCTCGGCCCCGAACGTTTCCGCGCACCTGAGATCCTGTTCAATCCCGAATTGATTGGTCAAGAGTATGCTGGTGTACACCAGGTGGTCGTCGATGCCATCAACCGCGTAGATCTTGACCTGCGCAAGAGCCTCTTCTCGAACATCGTCCTCAGCGGCGGTAGTACGCTCTGCAAGGGTGCGACGCACTCATGGTGATCGCAGTCCCAAGTGTTGACCATCCACCCCTAGGTTTCGGTGATCGCCTACTCAACGAGGTGAAGAAGCTTGCCCTCAAGGATGTGAAGATCAAGATCTACGCACCCCCAGAACGCAAGTACTCGACATGGATCGGTGGATCTATCCTTGCCGGATTGAACACTTTCAAGAAGGCGAGCCGCTCCTCAATTTATCTGTTCCTGTCGCTGATGGTCCTCTTTGCACCGAAAGATGTGGGTTTCCGCTGAAGAGTACCAAGAGGACCCGGACATCATCCACAAGAAGCTGGGGTTCTGAGGGTTGCTTCGCCATTCTGGCGGGTTGTGTTTCATTTGCCTATAACCTACAATTGCAGTACGATACCCACAGTTCAAGTAGACTTTGGTCATTATTCATGGATCAGATAGGCAATTCTCTTCCGGCTGACGTTTGTTTGCAAAGAATGAGTTGGTCAAAGCGTGCCGCACGACTGATGCAATGGTCGACAAATTCCTACCGAGTTGAGGCATTTCCGCATGCGCATAGTATTCATGAGCAATGATGAAGTGAAGCGGGCATACGCGTAAGATACAGTCGCGAAACAACTTTTGCGAGGACGATGGTATGCAGTATGCAAAGCGATGCAACAGACGACAAAAGGACAAGCGTAAGCGCACAACGCTTACTTGCCCTTCTTCGGGGGCTCTGCTGCCTTGGCCTTTTTCGTGCCGCGGAACTATGGACACAGGACGTGTCAGATCGTACGAAGGTAGATAGGGGACAGTGTACACGCACCTTCTTTCCACGGTTCTTACGCTCCTTCCGTAGCTTACGGTTGGTCTTCGGAGGTGCCTCCATGAGGCCCGACTACATGGATAAAAACGTCAGTCAATACGCAAGATTGGAATAGCTCATCACGCACCCGAATCAACCGGTACTTGGGCTCGAACTTTCTTTGCGACGCCTCATCGTCGTAGATGAGTGCAAAGCCGGTGCTCCGTCCACCACCAAAGTGTGTCTTCAGACCGAAAGTAACGACTCGCTGCGCGTCAGCCTTGTACAGCTTGCCGAGCTTCTCGGACAGTTCTGCCTTGGAGACATTCGCACGCGACGGGTGGAGGATGTCGATGACGAATTGACGGCGAGCGAGGAGGCGGTTGGTAATAAACTTGCGCGTGCGGATTGTTACAGGTGCGTCGGCCTACGTGCAGACGGAGGTCAGTCATACGGTTCCCAAGATCGATATCCAAGCCACGCTGCATCCAATCCACCGACAATCCATCCAGCCTAATCCATCCCTCAAACTCCCTCATCTAGCTTTCCTAGCACCTTCTGCGACAGAATGTCCTTGCATACGTTCAGTATCACAGCGAAATAGACACTAACCATGGTGTTGACGGGCCCGCTGTCGATTTTCTTGAGGTCGTCGCTGGCGTGTTCCTGCTTCAAGCGCCCATCCGCACTCACGCTAGACGCTCTGTTGCCGTTTCCGGCATTGTTGCCCGTTGTTTATCGGGCGTTCTAGCTCGTGGCCGCAGCGTCAACCTCACCGCTAATTTACCTCGACCTCTCGCTACCGTTCCTCCTTGGTGCCCGCTTGTGCCTCTCAACTGTCCCATTCGTCACTTCTACCAAGGAAATGAGCCACACAAAATTTGCCTCCTCGTTTGCGCCCTATGTACGCCTGTTAACACGGCTTGTTTTAATTAATTGATCTCACAGGGAGCGCAACTCAGACTCCGCCTCCGGACGATCCTAGTTATGCGTCGCCGTCAAGGCCAGCAACCACAAGCAGAGCTTGGTTTCCTCCACAGAATGCCGTATCATATCAAGCTGGAGGATTACCTACCTTCAACACCTCTCAAGCAGGCGGCGCCGGAGCTGTGGAAGAAGCGGAAGCAGAGTCTGGAGTTAGCGCATGGGAGACGCGATTTGGGATGAGAGTAGACGTCTTGGCGGCGTGTGCTTATCTCCTTGGCCCAATATCAGGTTTGCTTATGTCCGAATATCCGTTGTGCGTGCACAGCTTATAACATATTTCCCGTAGCACTTCTGCTGCTCATTTTAGAGACACACAACGACTACGTTCGCTTCCACGGTAAGACGTGTGTCTATCGAATAATCCTGGCATCTGCAGCTGACCATGCGGCCCGCAATCTATCAGCATACCAGTCTGCGTTGCTGACGACACCGCTCCTGCTTTTGCGTATACTGGCGTCGCTTGCGCGGTTTCCTTCTTTCCTGCGGATAATCTGCACAATTGTCCTAGTAGCGCCCCCGTTGTACATGGGGTGAGTATTTTTACCCTCGCTTACTGGTGTCTCTAACCGTCGTGTAAGGTTCCGGGCCTACATCGGTGCCGCCTCGCAAGGTCTTACACGGTTTGAGCTACCAATACTGGGACCGCTAGCCGCACGCTGGGTTGCGGAAGAGTAGCTGGGCACGTATACTTATTCATATCTCCTTCAGGACATCGGACCATCCTACAGTCGCTTGAATACCTGTCCTGCCGGCTTCGTATATACCCTACATCTCACCAGCATATCTCCAGTCATCATCGTGTATCTTACGCCTCGACATCTCCTTGTCCGGCTTGTATAGTCGCTTCACATATTTTCACACTGTGCAACTCATTGTCTGGGCAGGATCTTTAACGATTGATAGTTTGTGTTCTAGTGATGTGCTGTATATAGTAATGTGGTGCGGTGCGATGCGAAAGGTTACATATCGATGCAAAGGGGACTCCATACAAGTACACGGACCAGCCTGTAATCGTACACAGCCATACAAAAGGAAACAAAGGAATTTTTGTTCGAGCTTCACAGCAACAAACAGAGGCCTGCGATTTGGAGTCCGGATCTGCAAGCCGTAGCCGTCGCCTGACCGATTAGAGGGGCTAAGAGAGGTTGGATTGCGTTGAGGATCGCGTCGGTGAGGTTTTCCACGGCGTCGAGAACTTTGTCGAGTATACACTTGATTTCGTACACGACTGTAGGCCAGAGTCAGCAGACAATCACAAGAGGGATGGACAAGAGAACGCACTGGGACCCAGAGTTGGACCTAGTTCGGGGATGTTATATACCATGTCGTCAATGTCGGCGAGGAGATACTTGACGGAGTTCGTCATGTCTTTGAGGACTGTCTCGACTTGGTTATTTTTGTCGTAGTTGGCAAGACCGTTATCGGAGCCGAGTTGGTCGAGGATGGTCTGGAAGCCAAGAAGATCCGTGTGAAATCCTTGGAGTTCGGTAGCACTCTGAGCGTTGTAGTTGCTGCTACGAGCAGAAGCGGGCTGATGTGCCAAAGTGCCTACATTACAGGATGAGTCAAGCTGTATAGCGGTCAGGCATAGGAAACGTACGGAAGTTGCCCGCATGCTGGACCATTCCGTTGTAGTAGGTGTTGAGGAGATTGTAGTTGCTGAGGATGTTGTCTCGGCCAAGGATATCGCCGAGGCCCAGGGAGTTAGTCAGGTCCCTTCTTAGAGGGTCGACAGAGACGGCGCGAGCGACAGGCATCGAGGCGTTTTGAGGCGGTCGAGGTGCGTAGTCCGCGCTGTGGAACATCGGCGATGGAAGTGGAGCAGCGAGAGTAGGGACCGCGACGAGGGGGCTTGAACCAACCAGAACCAAGAGGGTAAAAACGGCGAGGTTGAGGGCGAAGAAGACGGCGCGAGCTGGCGAGAACATCTTGTTGATGGCGTTGACGGAGGAGATTCGTGAATGTCGTTGGCGAGACAAGCGACTAGCGCTGTGGATTAAAGAGACCTAAGATAAAAGAAAAGGGAGAGAGAAGAGATAGGCTGGTGTCGGGACGCGACGAGACGGTGGTTGCGAGCAAGTTGCGACGGGGGAGCATGTTCAAAAACGAACCGCTTCTTATACCCTTCCTCGAACCTTATTTGGGTCACGTGATCGCGTTGTTGAACATCGACTCGGACAGGGCTTGCAGCAGCGCCCTGATCCCGCCGCCGACTGCGACCCAACGGTCGTCGCTGCGATGCGCCCGAAGGGGCAGGAAAGCCTCATGGATACAACAATTCTCGAACGACAAATTGTCAACGATCATCTGTGGGTCAAACTGATTCGGTCACCATTCAACATGATGCATGATGCGCAAGTCACACTTGACGGACCGTATCACACCGTGTAACGTCTGCTTCCAAGTGTCGCTGTCGTGTCGCTCGTCGCGCGCGATGCAAGAAATTTGAAGTAGGTAAGTAGATAGTAAATAGTAATACCTGATTCCCAGTCTAAAGCCCGGAGAGCATAAACAGGCAAGTGGACCGCGCATGCCAATAAGTAGTAATGTCCATAAACAAGGCGAGCATACAATTAGCGAAATCCAAGTGTAAGGAGTCCATCTTACTACATCAGATGTAGTGTCCCTAAGGAACTGTCTGAACCGGGACTGAAGTGTCCAAAGAACGTGTATGGAAGTGATCGTGAGGGAACCGGTATGGATAGTGGGGTGGTAGTGGTAAACTTTTCGTGCGGGAAATGTCGTCAGACTCCCGGAAGCCAAGCTTTCGATGATGTTTATCTGCTGGTTGATCAAGAGCACGATGCTGTTGATACCGTCTAGAGCTTCTTGCACGACTTGCCGTCGTGCGCAACGTTGTAGCCTTGTTGGCATGTAGTGACTGCGCGCGAGAGAGGAGACGTCAGCTCAACGCCGATGATGATGAAATAGATCAGAATTGACTTACCCGCACAGCTGCCTTGGTTGCAAGCAACGTTCCACACACCCTCGATGGCAGTGCAGTCCTGGCCCGCGCCAGTAGATGCGCAACCACCGCACGAGGTGAGGTCGGTATCAGTGTCCAGGCACTCGTAGTCGCCAGTGGCGCCAGCAAGCCCTGGGAAGGGGCAAGCTTCCATAGCGTTCGGGCAGAGCGGGATCATGCGCGACTTCATCTCGTGACGCTTGCGGTAGTGACCGTGGTTGTTGTTGTTGTTCCCAGGCTGGGACGACGGTGCGGGTGGCGGGGTGGACGGCTGCGACGGCGTACCGGGATAGCACTTCAAGTCCAACGCACTCCAGGCGCAGTCCTTGGGACACTGGGGTGTCGGGCTACTGGGGGCCGGGGGCTGATGGGGTACGCAGCATTGCTTGCCGATATGCCAGGACCACCCCGAAACCGGGCATGAAACGCCTTTGGGGGGAGCGGGCGGGTTCTGAGGACCGCCTTGCGGAAGGCAGCACGACTTCTGGTCAAAGCTGCCGCACTATGAGAGACGAAAAAGAGAGAAAGAAATGTTGAGGACTCACAAGAACTCGTTCTGTCCACAGCTCGAACCCTGGTCGTTGGATGGTGGTTGGTTGTGCGCGAACGCAAACGGCACGATGGCAGCGAGGAACAGGATGCTGGTGAAGCGAGTCATGGCTAATGAGCGTGATCGAAAAGAATGACACAGATACCACACAAGAGAGAAAGAGAGCGGGACTGAAGGGAGGAAAGCGGAGCAAATGCACCGGACACGGTCTTATATACTGGGTGCGCTGTTCGGATGATCTGGGAACGAGCCAGGAATTCGGTTATGTGGGAAGCACATATTGCATCAGCAAGCCTGATTTATATGGGAAAAACGGAAGAACCATGTGCTCTCTTCCACCATTTGTTGTCCTTGTCCGTTGTTTGTACCTGGCAACATCTATAGAAGACAACTGCTTCAGCAACAACCATGATATAGTCTCTGTCGCCACCCACACAACAAACCTGCAGCGAGGCAAAAACTTCATTGTGTGCCAAACCGTCTGGCCGGCGAAGGTGCATCTCGCCTGGCTGGCGGTCGCGACTCGAAGATCCAATGAAATCAGATTGATGCGAACGCGTATGCGACGGGTCCAAACGGTTTTACCGACGAGATCAACGCACCCAGAATGTTCCCCGCTCGCATGCCAAGGCAAGACGCGCTCCGTTGCCATGTTACACAGACAAGCGCTAAAGCGCGGCGGCCATTGCGTCGTCAGTACCCGATGTCCGCTACAGCGTGACTTTCTGCAAGTGCGCTGATACCTTACGAGCTCCTCTCTAAGATCTACGCGAAGGACCGCATTGGCGACAATGATAAGGCTGCTGAAAGGATGCAAACAGAGGTGCGGTGGGCGTCGTGCACCCTGATTCCTGACCTTCTGGAAGGACTCCGTCACACGCCCGCCTCGCTTGTGCTGCCGTCGAAGCTCGTGAAGGGCGCTACCGGGCAGCCCACGCACCGCCACCTAGGGTAGATGTAATCTCAGTTATGGTATGGTACGAATTTAGAACTACACTCTTATTCTCAAACGATTTCCTGACATACTGTTCGTGGAAGATATACGGAGGGTGCGGTAAAGGAGAGGAAGACGGAATCCGACAAGTCCGTCTACGGTGCTAGCATCGGGCCGTACTCAAGCTGGAGACGAGAAGTCAGAACTGGACATATTGTCCTGGTACGCAAATAGCAGATAGATTACGCACCCGTCTCCACAGCACGGACTGTTTGCTGGGCTTTCGCCGCAAAGTATCGCACATCTGCGTCGGGATCATTTTTCTGCGCCTCTAGTACGGGCATGATCTTGGTGTGTATCATAGCCTGGCCTTCCGGCAGGCTAGCGAATGTCGTTGCCAGAACCTCAAGCGACTTCGCGACGTTGAACCGGATATTCGGGATCGGGTCCTGCGCGAGCTGTAGCAACGTATCAAGAATGTCAGAGCTCACGACGTCTATGGTGAGCGACGGTGCAATGGTCTGAGACGCAAGGGTTAAATGACGAAGCTGGCAGAAATTATCATTTGATGCGTACCGTGATGGCTTGTACGGTGGTCATCCGGAACAGATAGGTCGGATGTTGGCCCATGCCAATGACCTTCGGCACGATCTGCACTTTCGCCCACTCCACGCCGAACACCTCCGTCAGCTTCTTCAGATTCACGGTTGACGCTTCCCTAATGCTGTACACGGTGTCGCCTAGCCACGACATGCACAGGTTGCCGAGCTGGTCATCGAAGAAATTCTTGCCGAGCTGTGTCGCAAGGAGGGGTATGTATTCGATGATCGCCTGGCGGACGCGCCACGATTTGTCTTCCGCAAGCTCTATGATAGCTGGCAGCAGGCTCTCGGAGAGCAGCTCGATGCCAATCACTGAAATGACAGCCATTAATTTGTCACGTCATCTCGAAACATGATGCAATCTGCCCACCTTGGTTGACCGTCTCAAGCTTGCTGATGATGTTGAGCCGCACCTCCGGGAACTCGTCCTTCAGCAGGTGCAGGAACAGAGGTAGAAGGTGCTCGATAGTCGCCTCTTTGCCTAGTAGAGGTGCAAGCCCCGCGATCTGAGTGGCGATAGCAGCGCGGACGTGCTGGGACGCGTCTTGACAGATATCGCGCACGCAGGGTACGACCCGCGCGAGAATCACCTCTTTTTCCAATAGCTTGGAGAATCCTGGCCCCTTGCGTGAGCTGGTAGTGATTTATTGCCCCCATGAAACACGCACCAGGTACTTGACCCGCCGATGCACTGCGGACCTCCGCTTCATTATCTTTCAATAACTGGACGTAATGGCCAGTTAGCTCTTCCCGGACCAACTCCTGTCCTACTGCCTCGGCGAGCTGTTGGTTTACGTCCTCTCTGAGTACATGCCATGCAGCAGAAGCCGCCACGCACCTCATTAAAGTGTAAGGCGGCCATGTACCGGACACGCCAGCTCTTGTCGGTAATGGACTGCCGGATCTGCTTAAGTAACTGCTCTTTGACCTCGGGGGGTGTCAACGCCTGTGCGATGGCGATGAGATCCTCCACTGTAAGCAACCGCACGGAGTCCTGGTCGTCTGCTTGGAGTCGCCGGTAGATCGCCAACCCATCGCTCAGCACATGTGGCTTCGCTAGCTTCTTGACGAAGTCCTATAGTCGTAGAACACATG
Organism: Ceriporiopsis andreanae CBS 279.92; assembly: GCA_001969225.1. Lineage (NCBI taxonomy): Eukaryota > Fungi > Basidiomycota > Agaricomycetes > Polyporales > Meruliaceae > Ceriporiopsis > Ceriporiopsis andreanae. Next base: position 4,246 of record ALYI01003775.1, on the reverse strand, counting down.
AGGTGTAACATCCAGCCCATCAGCGACGTCTCTCGAGTGGCAGCACCAGGGAAAGGAATTCGACGTACACCGAGCCACTTCGCCGCTGCGCGCCGTACCATAGGCGTGTCGTCCGAGCCGAGGGCGGCGAAGCCTCTGCGGAGCTCATCCTGGATCGCAGGCGTCACCTTCTCGTAGACGGGTGCATACAGCGCGCACGCGGACGTCCGCGACGTGAACCACTCGCCTCGCGACAGCCGCTGCACGAGGGGGATGTAATGCGTCTCAATCTGTTGCTGGCTGAGTTTCGCGGCGACCTTGGTAATGCTCTCCGCCGCCTTTGCAACATGGGTCGACCGCCGTCAGCGATTTGAGGATTAGGCTGCAGCAGGGGGGCGCACGCACCTTGTCGCGGACTAGCGTCTCCTCAACGGCCGATAGGTTTTCAAGAGGCCCGAGCAGCAGGTGGGCGTGCTCGGGGCCCCCAATGTACTCGTCGAAGTTCTTGCCGAGCTCCTCTGCAAGTGCAAGCAGCACCTCGTCCTCATCGTCCACAGAGTCTTGTAGGAACGGTATTAGCTCGTCGCGTGCGCGGTCGGGGCCGAGCGCGAGCGCAATCGTCGAGATGCGGTGGATCGCGTTCAGGCGCAACTGCACGTCTTCTGAGCGCAGCTCGTCCATGAGAATCGCTATCGGCGCAATCTGCGATTCAAAGCTGGTTCACCATCGCTGAACATGGCGAGGAAGAATAGGCAAGCAAACCTCATCTACGGAAAATCCTGGATCCATGGTTTGAGGCTGGGCGACCGACGAGTTGATGACGGGTAAGAAAGGTAACGTCGACGAGCGAATTTCAGATGGTTGCAAGCCGTTAGAGTCTGTCTGTGAGAGAGGTGCCTGGATCCTTACAGATGTCTAGAGCGTGTGGAAGGAATGAGAGAAAGAACAGAGTGCTGTGAGGAAACAAGCCAGGCGTGTGCTGTTGATGACTTTGTTTTGATCGCGATCTGTCCCTCATCTGGCCACCTGTGCGTCCGCCACTTGCCCGGCTACTCTCGATCCTCTCGACACAGCGCAGCGTACTCAGACGTTTCAGTCGATACACGAGCCAAGACAGCCACAACCCGATTGTAGCACAGTCAATCGCCCGCATTTTCAGATAGGGGGCGTACAAGATGCATTTAAACGCGCTAGTACAACATGTAATCCAGAAAAGCGTCTTCGCGAAGAAGACAGTTCCAAAAATTATACGGAGTGTGACCTCCCAAGGGCGAGCCACGAGTACGGCGAGCATGTCGAGACATGCCCGGTATCTCCGCGGAAGCCTATCATCCTGCGACAATAGTTTCTTCCAGTCTTGACGCCTCTTGAATGCGTAGTAACACCTAGTGGTGCGACGTCAGTACCGTAAAGTAGACAGACATCAGAGGCATTACATCTTGAGCAGCGTCCGCGGGCATTGAAGCTTGAAGCGTTGCGTATCTTGAAAGTGAGAATTGAAGTTGCACGTCCTATGGCCATGGACCAGTAGATACGCGTTTTGATGTCGGGCAAGGCTCTACAGGAACACCGACACCAAGGGCATCGACGGTTCCGCAGGCCTTGCCCCATGAAGGTGGACCTGGCGACCAGAAAGGTGCGCGGCAGTGCCGACAGACGAAGTGTCCCGTACACCGCTGGACAGGTCCGAGCGAGAGAAAACGTTGAGTACGACGGCGCCTTGAAAGGGCGTCCTCGGCTCGCGTTTACCTTCCGCGATTGGGTTCCGCAGCCGCGCACAAAGGCAGCGGTACAACACCGATAAACGTCGCGAAGACGCCCTCGTATGTCGTGTACCCACGGAACCATCTCAGGAAGGGGTATTGTAGTCCACCAGATGGATTACATCTGTCGGCATCATGGTATTAAGGTCGCAGCACCCGTGCAGGTAGCTCGACAACTTGTGTTGTTTCGGCGCGGACCAGTGAGTCTCGCGACCGGTACAGGATCTTGGCCCGGAGGCCTGTATGCGGGTCGGCCCTTGCGAGCTTTCCGCCACATGTAACAGTATGAACGCAGCACAACTTGGCGTGACGACGGCAACGACAAAATCGTGGGTCCAGAGTAGTATCGTATTCGACGCTTGTGACTCGTCTGTCCCGATGGGGTCCGACGTTAAACTTGTGCGATGATCCTGAGAACGTCAAGAGCACGGTTCGACAACGAAACATTTGCCTATCTGACGACGGCTTCTGACTCGCCGCACCGCTTGCGCAGCCCGGAGGACGTCCGAAAGGCGGGTACGAGACCACACCCTCTTAGTCCGGCTCGAGTCCACCGTCTAACTTCGTATTCGTATTCGTATATTCGAATTCGCATTCGCAGTTTCGTCTGGCATCTTCTCTGGTCATCGTCTGTGTCTGTGTCTATGCGTATGTCTCGAGCGAGAGTGTGTGTCTGTGCAATGTCATGCGATGCAGAGAAAGTAGCGGTAAACGTATGCCTCTTGCCCGTGGCCGGACCCTGGAGGCACCGCGAGGCACCAGGTAGCGATAGCGCAGTCGGCCTTCGGATCTACCCTGATCGAGGGGGGACACGAGCGAGGATTGAAGTACATCGTGGGCGACCACCGTCGTTGATGATGGGAACAAGCAACGTCGAAGGGCCGGTAGGGAGCGAAAAAGAGGAGAAAGAAAGAGGGAAGGACGTCGTGGTCGACGATAAAGGAGGGGAGGAGATCATGAGGCCTTTCCTCCGACACACCCGCAAGGATATACCCTGTGCATCGTGGGAACCAACTGCCATGTGAGGCCGCTGCGTCATGCGGGTCTCTCCCGGCCCGGAGTTCGAGACCTTATTATTTCTCGATATTTCTTCGAATTTCTGTCCACTCTTCCACGACCATCGATCCACATTCCAGCTAACATGCCGGTCGAGCAGAAACAGGACAGAATCATTCTCACGCACCCCCAGGTATCATCGCCGCTCGGTGCATATTGCATGGATTGACTGGTGTCCACAGGGTGCTTCCGTCGAGATCCTCCTCTATGGGGCTACCGTCACCTCTTGGAAGTCTCCGTCCCCTGCAAACCCAGAGATCAAGGAGAGGCTGTTCGTGTCGTCCAAGGCCGCGCTTGACGGCACCAAGGCAGTCCGCGGTGGCATCCCTGTCGTCTTCCCCTGCTTCGGTCCTCCCTCTCACCCAGATCATCTTAAACTGCCTCAGCACGGCTTCGCTCGCAGTGAGGTCTGGAAGTTTGGCGGCATTGTGATGGACAACGATGCTGGTGTTTCCGTCAGGCTCCGTGAGCGTCATTCTCGTACGCATCCGATCGTAGACTAACCATTTCTCCTCAGTTCTGGAGCCCACGCCCAGCATACAGGCCAAGTTCGAGCGGCCATTCGAACTTGCCTACGTCGTGACACTTGCCGCACACCAGATCAGCACCGATCTGCACGTCAAGAACACCGCGCTCTCGAGCACCGGGCCCCTCGAGTTTCAAGCACTCTTCCACACCTATATTCGCGCCCCAGCGAACGATGTGCGCATCACGCCGCTCACAGGGGTCTCCTATTACGATAAGACTGAGGCGACGGAAGAGCTCAAGGCTCAGGCCAAGGTCGAGTCGCGTGCCGCTGTAGACGTGCTCAAGTTCACCGACTCGGTGTACGAGAACGCTCCAGGCAAATACACTGTTACGTGGCCTGGTGGAGGTGTCGAGGTGCACGCGGTGAATCTGAAGGACGTGGTTGTATGGAACCCTCAGGCAGAGGGAGCCAAGATCGGCGACATGGAGGCCGGCGGATGGTACGTGCTTCTTGTCAGCGTTGGGTCAATGAGTCTATTGAAGCGCGTTCTACAGGGAGCGATACGTCTGTCTCGAGCCTGGCCACGTCCGTGGTTTCGTCAAGTTGCCCGCTGGCGAGACTTGGACCGGTCACCAAGTCATCTCGGTCATCGACGGCCTCACTTCTAGGGTGTAAGCGTGCGAGTTGGAATGTTGATCAGAAATATGAGCTGCCATAAACAATGTACTATACCGCTGAAGATACAAAACAAACTTTGCTATGTGTTTCTGTTTTCATCGTTCAGCTGAACGAGCGTGGCCAAGCGTGACGCGCCAAAACTGTGATCAATTAGGTGACATGTCGCGGTTCTGCGCGTCCGCCTCCGACTTGATGTCGTGGAAGCGACCCTATGGACTATTATTTTTCGCTTTTAGTAGTTATCCATTTCTCACTTATCCACACATATCTCCTTTATTTACGCGTTATTGACGTGTTCTTT
>ALYI01003773.1:0-16098 GCA_001969225.1 Ceriporiopsis andreanae CBS 279.92 | reverse complement strand
CCCCAGCCGTACTGGCTTGTCCACGAAGGCGACTGCGAACATTTCTTCGTCATCGAACAAATCCGGTCGGTCTTGGTTTCGTTGTTATCTCACGTTCCTTCACTGACTTGCTTCTATAGACTACATCACCCGTCGGACCCGCCGCTTTCGTCCTATCCGCTGACGACGCAAATCACGCCACCACTGTTGGACACATGCCGCGCATGCAACAAAGTACCAGCGGTGTACGCGATTTTGGGCGATGTCCGCCTTGGGGAAAGCCCGTTCGTCATCTGTGGGCCGTGCTGGCGGTGCATGGGGCTACCGCGTGGCGAAGACGCGCAGACAGTGACGGTGGTGCCGCTGCCCGCGTATGAGTTCGGGTGGGGTGGATGATATCCCGCGAATGACCTGGACCTGTGTCTTCAGCAGGGTTGGGGAGCGGCTAGTGGTGTGTAGCTCTCGAGACATCAATGCACTAGCATGAAACTTACCGAAGCGTAGTCATGAGCGGGGCGCACGATAGCATCCGACGCTCTGATTGGTGTTCGCAAGTCTGATACTGTGCGTGTGCGGATAGTTGCAGAGTATCAGGAAGTAAAGAGGACTGCCTTCCATGGGGATCGGGTTGCACTGGTTCGGCGTTCACGGGCATCAAATTTCATTGTGTAAGTCCTACAAACGTACGGAAGAGTACAGTCTCATCGATAGAACTTCTACCAGGAAAGTAGAAGACCACCTTCATGACTCTGCGTGTTCATGAGAGTCACATCGCGATAGTGCGATAATCACCCGTTATTGGATGCGAGAGCCTACCTCGCTCTCTCAACGATGTAGAGACGATCCCACCTGTGTATGAACGTGCTCGGGCATCACGTATACATTCGGTCTGCAAGAGCAGCCGGTGTGGATCTCGGTACGTCTTCGGTGCAAATTCCGAGTCGTATCATGATGTTCATGAGGGCGCTGTAGCCCTCACCCCCCCCCGCCGCTCCCACTACTCGCCTGGTCTATCGTGCTAACAATTATTGTTGTCTTCGACGACCTCGAAACCGGGCACTGCTTAGTAATCCTGTATGGCCTGCCTGAGCCGCCAGCGTGAATCTATGGCGGTCCCGACGCGGCCTATGATGAGAGCGGCCTTCGACGACGCATACCACAGACCCGTGGTGTGCAGTCATCGTACACATTTTTCCTGTCATGGACCCTCTAGTACCGCTAGAGGCCTCGGTGCTGTCCCTGTCCGGTCACCAGCTGCGTTGGCGCTCTCAAGACACTCATCTTGGTTAGCTCCTGTTCGGACAGCGGTTCGTCTCGGGCTGGACTTTCTGCATAGCCACTTGACCGGTTCGCGAGTCGGCCGCCGCTCGCAGAACTTCTTACTGCGCTGCCGTCTGCGATTGATTCACTTGCACTCCAGAAGGTGGTTTCCCGCATGGTCCTCTCCAACCCAATAAGAACAATGACGAGAGTGGGATAAAGACCCTGTCGGCCACAGGTAATCAGCCTCGCAACGATCACTTGGAAGCATCATACATACTGCGACTTGAAGATTGACTGAGGTGTATATGTCCCCAAGCGTTCCAAGTGGTAGCCGTATGAGCATGAATACGAGTAAAGTTATCTTTGGAAGATGTCACATCGCATGCGAAGCACGAGTGTTGCGAACCAACCGATGACATGAAGTATAGAATCCCAGATTCAATCAGGAGCGCCAGAACTTTTTCGCCCTTGGTGCTCCTATTACGTGTGTTGCGAAGGTCGTGCTGGATACTTTGACCGTGCTGCCTACCACGGTATCAAGTGTGGTCCGTGTCACACATGGTAGTCACTCACTAGGCTTTGTGAGAGATGATACCAGTGAGGTTCGTCGTTAGCGAACACACCAAAGTGCCTAATTGACAAGCGTCGAGAGCGTGTATCAGGGGATGTGAGCGACTTCCGCCTGGTCTGGCTGGCGTGAAGAATGTTGCAGAGCGAATACCAATGGTGGCGAGAACAAACACTGAAACACATCTTAAACATCGACGTCAAAATGGATTTGAATCAGATCGAACGCACGGGTAGTCAAACCCAAAAAGAAGGTTGCAACAGATAATAAAAAGCCGTTTTTCCGTCTTGCACAGGGAATAAGCTCTCCAGACAATGACGGCGTCACTGAAAACGTACTGCGTAAACCGTCAGGTTTCTGGCGTGCACGGGCGCAACGTTTCACTCACGTTGACGGAAGTGAGCGCATTGAATAGAGTGGAGTATGTTAGTATGTTGTGAGACTCTGCTTGCGCTTGATGAACAAGCAACCGTATCCTCACGGCCTTCTGTAACAGATATCGCCCAGCATGCCGAAAACACGATGAATGGCACGAATATAGCACACAGGGTGAGCACGTTCGTCTTCCAATGTAGTCCCCTCTTGCTGTGATCACTGTCAGTATCGGCAATGTCTAAAAACAGGCACGAGAAGCACGCACATCAGTATGTGTGTCGCGAACGAAACCAGCACAACATTGATGCCTGACGAAAAATCAGATGGTGACTTGCAAAGGCTTGAATGACAGAGACCGTAGATAAAGCTTTGAAAAATCAAAGCATACATGCCATACAGCACATCAAGCCCATCGATGCTAGGATTGGGGGGTGAAGCGGCCATGATGCTCATCCGGACAGGCGGCGATACTCGGAACATTTGAAACGAACGGACTTGTAATCATGATAGATACACGTGAGTAACGCTGCGTTCAAGCATGTGTTCTTGATGACCCAGGAGTAACAGGACAATCACGACGCTACCTGACCCTCTTTTGTCGGTCCAATCCTGGTTCGTTACCGAGTCGGCTGGCATACACGGGTGCTGCATGTAAGGCTTGTGTCAAACGAACGAGGTCTTTGGCGTGCCTGCCTTATCATGATGATCACGATTATAGCTCTTACGGTATCGTTTTATGTGTTATGAATATCACTGAGTCCGCCACTCAGACATGATAGACACCGCATGGCATCGCGCGTTCCTCAGCGCTTGTTCGTGTGTCTGCAAGAGTTGTGAGTTATGTTCCTGGTGTCTTCGCCGTCTTGAACAATCATGTTGACGGGTTGCACGGTCCAGACGAATTAAGGCACACGAAATACTGCTTTACGCTTCTTATCCGTGACTACAGCAATGAAGGTAATTGTCGTTGCGTCCAGTGCATTCGAACCGGCAAGTGCTTCGGGCAGGGTCGATTGACATTCAGTAGCCTTGTTTTCACTCGTTGTCCCGCCAGGCCTGCTCATCTACATCATTGTGCCGTAGATATAACTCCAGTCGCGCCACACATCTAGCACTATCATTTTCTCACTTAGCCCTTTGATTGCAGCAGCTGGTCTGCTTGCCTTTGACGTCCTATTCAATCCGATGTCTGGAACATCCACCAATGCATATACAGCGTCCAAATTGCTAGCTTCTACGAAATTGTCCGATCCGCCGTCACTAGAATAGCATCTGAGCGCGATTTACTGGCGATGAATGTTGATCCTATTGCTAAGACGAGCCGCAATTAGTAGAGAAGATCTCTGGTTGAGCCTGATACTCCGAGTCCGGCGTAGCCTTCGACTGAAAGGCCGGTGATTGTTCGCTGTCGAGATATACATTGGGATCAGCTGTGAACTGGATGCGGCTCACGCGACTTCTAGAGGTTCGGGGGCCGCCAGGAGCCTGTTCTGTTGGCGTGGCACTGAGATTCCAGAACGTCGTATCGTTGAGCGTCCGTTCCAGCCCCACGAGTACGAGGACAATGGTCGGGTAAATGCCCTACGAGTCATATGCAATCAGCTTGCGGGGCGCACACATTCAAGTAAAGGTTTCCGCCATACCGCTATATGGATGTTGATTGGGGTGTATATGTCTCCCAGCGTGCCTATTCCCGGGAGAGAGATGAATGCCGTTATCAATACTGTAGCCTGCATGCCTCAAAATCCGTCAAGAAGAATGCAAGCGAGTGTGACACCGACGTACTCCTGAAATACAGTATAACAGACCAGATTCAATCAAGAGCGCAAGTATCCGCTCGGCCCTAGTGCTTCTATTCGGTGTATTCCTGAGGTTCTCCTTGATCATGGCTCTGTGGCGCCTGCAACTACTGATCAGCACAGTATTCACGGCGGACGCGTCATATACGTACCAGGCCTTGTGCGAGATAATCGCCGTAGCAGAAATATTACTTAGCAAAGAGAAGATCAGATCTGCGCCCTGGCAAATGTTGATAGCAGGGGTCAATGAAGGGAGGTTCGGATCTCCAAAAACGTATGTGGCTATTCTAACCCCGATGGTGGCCATAACGGAGACTGGACGCGGTTCGTTAAACGGTGCAGCATGAACTATAAACTTGCGAAGCGCACGGGCTGTCATGACCAGACATAGTATGGGCGCAACAAGTGCTTTGCTGTAGTCTTCTCTGCACAGCGCCCAAGCACGCCAGACAACCACGGCATCGGTAAAAACATACTTGGCACAGGGATGAGTTACGAGAGCTCTGACGAGCCTAGGCGAGACGAAACTCACGTTCACAAGTACGATAGCGTTGAATAGCGATTGATAGTGCGTCAGGTTGTTTGGACCGAATTTCTCAGGGTGCAGAAAGACGACCTCAATGCGCACATACTCAACACCCACCTCCATGCCCCAATAAAGCGATGAGAGAATAAAGGGAAAGATGATGGCCGACAATAAGAGGCGATTGCCATGTGAAACAAGACCTCTCTTACTATGATCATGATTCAACGTAGAGCATTGCACATTAGACATAGGATACACTTACATCAAAATGTGCAAGGAAAATGGCACAAGTACGGCATATATTCCTATCCGACAAACATGAGATTTGCGCTAGATGATGGAGGACATATATTTACCGTAAAAAAGAGATTGAAAGGCGAGCGCCATCATGTGATAGAGGACGCTAAATTCATCTTGTCTAGAGGGCGAGGCCGGCATTGATACGTGTAAGGACACTGGGAAAAGTTTGCTACTCGCCAACTGTTCGCACCGGCTCGCGCGGTCGACTATTTAAGTATCTCGGCTCCATCACAGTTGACAGGCAGCAGAATCACTGATAACGTTAAGTCAGCAACAAAAAATCCCAGCATCTGGCGAGGTCGACATGGACAGTCCCCCGTCTCAAGGTGGTGTTGGAACGATAGAACGCTCAGCAGTGTTGAGCGTTCTATCGTCCAGGTTCCAAGTAGCGTCAGCGTAAAACTTTCGCAAAGTTTTACGCTGACGCCACTTGGGAGTCTCCAAAGGCAGTCTCAGCCAGACGATTCAAAGACAAGGCCTTTGTGGGAAGGCATCACATCAGGAATTGTACCTTGGGATCTCAAGACTGACATAAAGTCTCACCTGACGGAAGGAATCGTGCTTCCGCTACGAACGTTCGTAGCACGCACGGGTGCGGCATCGATTCTGGGTGAGACGATAGACTGTAACGAGTGGCAGCATCTGAAGATCAACAACAAACCGCGATGACATCTATTGTTGAAAAGACGGGACGATTAGTTTAAGCGTAACCTTGAATGCAACGGCGCGACGTGGGAAGATTATGGATCTTGTTTCCCCCTTAATTCATTATGTATCACCTTCCCGAGAACCTTGAGGTGAATGACACAAAAGGCGGCTCACTATGAACTGAGGACGATGACTCGATGCCCGCGAGACAAGGCCGGCAACGTCTGTATCTTAGAACTGAAGCTGTCAGGCTCGAAGTTTTGCGAATTGTCAATATGAATGACTAGGATTGACAGCACGGCAACGAAAGACTGTTCATGGTGCAGCTTTTGGTTGGAAAAAGCTGGACATCTTTGCCATACCTTTTGTGTTGACTTTCTTTAGCTTTTCTACCCCCATGGACGCCTTAGCCGCGCTCTTCCTCTTTTTGTCATTCGTGGCAGCTGTGGTTTTGCTTTCCCTTGCCTCGATCTTATCCATCTTGACGGCTGCAGCAGCTGCCGCTTCGTCGGCGATGCCCTTGAGGTAGGTAGTCAGCGCAGCAAAGCTAGAAAAAGAGTTCAGTAGATGTAAGTGACTGTATAGGTACAATTCTCACTCGTACGACGCTAGCAACGCGTTAAATACGCTGGGAGGGAGGTATTGAGAGACAAGGTCGCATGCCGCCCTTAGACGCCCGACTGTGACGGAGCTTAGCGTACGCACACATCCGACGAGTGCTGGACATACCGTCGAGCAACTTCTCCTTTCCATCCTCCATAAGTCCCTCTTTCGCTAGATTGCGAATGAGAGTGTTAGAACTTTCGAACACGTCGGGGGCCACCAAACGCGTGACTCTCTCCTTCAACATCTCGATGACTTTGTCTTGAGAGTAGCGGTATACGGTGATCTCCGGCGTGATTTCTATCTCTTTTCAGCACTGTAAGAGTTATTGAGAGAATGCCCAAGCTTACCCTTGACTTCGCAGACGCGTCTCATCGCCTTCCTCGCACATTCGAGGGCACAGAACCGCATCAAATCGTCAGAAGAGATCATACTCGACGCATCTTTGGGGTTTGCCTCTGTTGGTGGGGATTGCACGAACATACCCACTGCGTGTTCAAAAACATCGTCCAGAGGCCTGAATGTCCCTGGACTGCTTTCTCCCTGTAACATCATGACGTGAGCCTGTCTTTCTTTCAAGTATATAGACTGTAAAACATACGGGCATTATCGCACGCAGAAGAGGGATCAAGAGGAATGCAGGATCCACAGGGGTCATCATGAGAAGCTTCCCATCTGCGACGAGGTGAATTCAAAAGCGACTACAGTGTACGAGGCCGACTCACTTTCTAAGACCAATCCCTCGGGCATAAACCAAGACCTCTCGTTTGTTGGCGCGACTACCTGAACTTCTGCGATAGATGACCTGTGCGTCTCCGATGACTGATACGGGAGGTAAAGAGAAGTGACACCTGATTACGGGCAAAAGTAAAGATTTTATTTTCCAGGGAATGAAAGAAATACGCGCTCACCAGTACGCGGATGAGGTAGACGAAGAAACCTCAGATTCTCATGTTCGTGAGACGCGTCTAGTTGTACCAGCAAGCTGTCTAGTACGTCTAGAGGATGCAGATGGTGAGCCTGAAGTCATGGACGGATGATCTAGTTAGAGACGCACCTTGAGGCAAAATACTGACATGTGAGAGCATATTCAAATAACTTGTGAGACGGGTGGAGGTGGAGGTGGTGTGGTTGTAGGTCAATTCCGGGGATGGAGGTCGTCGCGATAAACGAACACGAGACCGTGACACGCGTAACTTGGCTGAGGCGTCTGTTGTGACCTGCTGTGACACGATCGTCACGGTGCGGCGTCCGAGTCGTGCCAGAATGCAGGGGTGTTTTCAACTTGAAGTTCATCTTCGACATCGGATATAACGCGTATCACACGAGTGAGACTCGAACATGTCTATGCGTATAGTCTAAGCAACACAACTCTGCAGAGGAGAATGAATTTTTCTCTCGTTGCCGTGCATGGTGGTGCGGGGTTCCACGACCCATCCGATACCGCTGTTGTCGAACTCAAGAAGGCTCTAAAAAGGTGTGTGCAACCCTCGGCTCTTGCGGGATCTTTGACACAACGAACGATACATTATTGTTTGCACGGGCATTAGGTCTTGCAGCGAGTCCCTGCTTGTCCTGAGCGCAGATGGACCCTGCCTCGATGGCGTGGTCACGGCTATCTCTTCACTCGAAGATGATCCATGCCTGAACGCGGGCGAGTATATTTACAAAAGAAAATCACAATGATGTTCTCTCATACACGTATTTGGATATCACACGCTGCAGGATATGGATCAAATCTGACTGTCGACGGAACCGTAGAATGCGACGCGTCCATCTTTGACGGACATTCGCTCGATTTCGGCGGCGTAGCCGCGCTATCCTGCGTGAAGAACCCAATAAAAGCTGCTCACTGTGTTTTGCAACATTCAAGGATACCCGACAACCTTGGCCGTATACCGCCTCTGTTCGTCGTCCCCATCTCACGGGCAAGATATCTGATTACATCTCATATTCTGTAGGATGCTAGCCGGTGAGGGAGCAGTCTCCTTCGCTCGTAAGCATAGCATTCAGTGTCTACAACCCGAGGCGTTGATCTGCCCACGCTCTCGTCGTGATTGGGGTCTGTGGAAAGCGCGATTGGGTTCGAATCAGAAATCCGCACAGTCTTGGGACACAGATGACCTACGCAAGGTACAGGATACAGTCGGTGCGGTAACCTGGGACTCTGCAGGGCATCTGGCGTCTGGCGTATCCAGGTAAGTAGAAACCAACCGTACTGGTCAAATTTGACGACTGGCATAGTGGCGGCTTACTGTTGAAGTATCCTGGACGTGTTGGTGAGGTGAGGAAAATAGCTTCACCTGTGTAAAAGGCATTCTGCGCTAACACGCCAATACAGGCTGCTATATATGGCGCAGGTTGCTGGGCAGTACAACCCTCCCGCAGCATTCCCCGTGGGATCGCATGTAGTGTCTCAGGTACGCCTCTGTTAGGGCCGTCCACCTTCTGGCGCTAACATCTGGCAAGGATCGGGAGAATACATTGTTCGCGCAATGCTCGCGAAGTCAATTGGTGATGCCTTGACGGCATATCCGGATGTAGATGCTCACGAAGTCCTACAAAGAGTGTTAGATGACTTTCATGGTATTCTATTTCGCCGAATACGAGGCGTATGATAATTCAGTGACAGATCTGTGCCGTGTTCGTGGAGAAACTGCACCCAGCGTGGGTGTGCTCTTGCTCGTACAAGAACGCGAAGATGATGGGACGCTAACTCGTGAGTATTGTATCGTCCTTTCAAACATATCTCATCACCGACATCTTCCTACTAGCCCGTCTTTGGTGTGCCTTCACCACACCCAGCATGGCGATTGCATGGGCATCGTCTCTGGACCGCAAGCCACAGGTAAGAGCGCTGAATGTTGGAAGTCATGGCCCGTAGCTAATCTTTTGGTTCTTGCAGGCTAAGATCCTGCGGCGTCCAGATTCGCGTACCAGCGTAGAGAAGTCGATATACATCACTGCGCTGTCTTTGACACGGTGACGGCATCGAAGGTCAGATGAGGTCGAATGCACCAGTGCGCCACTGGTCAAGATTTGCTAGCGCAAAAGAGTGGGTGTCCCGTTGCGGGTTGTGCCATTGCTACCTGGTCGAGCCGTCCCGACGTTGATGCTCGTGGATCGTGGAAGGGTATTCGCGGGTGTTGGCGATGGTGACGGAGCAGACACAGCTCTTGGGAGTGCGCTGGGCCGAGACGCATTCAATCGCTGTAGTGTCTTGATAGGGAATTTGGTCCTATACTAGAGTCATGGAAATGTTCCAGACAGCGATCGTCAAGTATAAGACCCACCGACACGTAGAGCACACCGGGACAGGTTGGCAGAAGACTACAAAGGAATGAATTAACCACAAGGTTAAGAGTTACAATCATGTCACGCTCACTTGAGAGGCAGACGGAACACACAAAACCGATGTCAACAATATTCTTATGACAGAAGCAAGCCGCACGGAAATCTATCTTGTCCTGTGTGGGCACCGAGACGAGTTGTCTAATGCCGGGTGTCGGCAAGAAGGACATCTGTCGCAAAATCAATAAGAGTATGCAGCCTGGTCAAGTGGGATATACCATCAGGTATTGCAGCAAGCCGTCAGGACGGTCGATATCGATATACGAGCCGCCCGTAAGATGTGCAGCCTGCTGCAAAAACACGCTGTCTGCGCCAAACAGCTTGCAGATGTCGATTGTCACTTTCTAGGAGTAGATAAGTCAAACACCGTCATATACGCCCCACGTGGGCCATTTACGCACCAGCTTCTGTGCGGAGAATATTGAGTTCATGATGGGTATGTACGAGGACGACTGGTCCGGCGAGACGGAGATGATGAGAATACGAGGGTCTGGAAGTACAGCACCTTCCTCCGTTCGTGCGCTCGACACCGAGGCAGGGTTCGTGACGCGGTTGATATCTACGTAGCCCTTGAGCAAGTTAGCATGATAAGTGTACGACGTACGCACAACACAAGGCCTTCGTTACAGCACCGACGAGTCCAATAGGTTCTGCAAGATATGTACATCGGTCTCGGTTTCGTCTGTACAAACTAACAGGCGCACCTTCTTCGTCTGGCTCACCGAGGCCGTCCAACTCGTCCTTTATCGACTTCATGATTATGGAGTCGAGCACTTTGAACGACCGGTACGTGTTCGCATCCGAACTCTCCATGCTCTCCTCTTGATAAGGCGACGTAGACGAGTACAGCATGATGCTGGTCGGTCCGTCCTGCTTTCAGTTTCGCCGTCGCGTGAAGAATTATGGAAGACTCTTACGCACCTCTTCCCTGGAAAAGCACCAAACACCGCGAGAGAGTTCTCGTCCTTGCAAGCGATATGTGCATTTAGAAACGCGAGGAGCTGTGAGAGAAACGCGGATAGAGAGAGCGGATGTGCATTTGTTGGCTGCGCTGAGAGATGCCATTGCGTCGGCGAAAGGTCGAGGATCACACTCAGATGCGACGCTTTGTCCATATCTAAGGAAAAGATTAGGAAAAGATGAGGCTTCCAACGACGCGCGTCAGTACTTCAGTGATAACAAAGGAGAGGGGTGGTTCAGAGTGCCTAGTAGTGGAAGCCTGGAAGGACAGCTTTGGCCGCCGAGCGGTTCAAAAGGTTTCGCGAAAGGCGCCGATGCGAATAACGTACGCGCATGCCCGACGCGAAACAGAAACACAGCTTGCGCGACGAAAATATTGCAGATAATGTACATATGCGTAGCTAAATGTGGCGACAAGGGTGGCATAAATACAATGAATAGGTGCGACAGAGCCGTTCACAGTTCGGTTCGTGGTGCATCGTCTTTGTCAGACATGAACAAAGCGATCACAGCTTTGACAAGGTTTTGGAACGCTAAGACCAGTCCACGCATGCAGAATACAGTGCCGTTCTTGCATGCCTTGACCCAGCGCTGAAGGTCGTAGACGAGATTGTAGTCTTCGTCTTGACCGGCGACAGGTGAACGTCTCGGCTAAGGGATAGATTTATCAGCAGAGGCTCATTTGAACGAGTGTTCGGCCTCACCTTCTGCGCGGTTTCCGAGAGCTTTTGTACAGTCTCATCTAAAAGCTTCCCTTGGCTGCTCTGGTCCTGTTCGGCCCACATCTTCCGGAATCCGTTGACGGCGACGAGACTTTCAGTGAAGCGGTTCAAGGTGTTGATGAGGGCGACGACCTCCGAGCGGCTGAGTAAGTTGTGGTTAATCTTCGGGCTGCGCGCAGGAGGGTTGGTCATGCCCGTAACAAAAAAAAAGGACGACACGTACTCAAGAGTATCCGCATCAAGCTCAAACAGGATTTTAAGCGCAGTGCCGACGCCAGATGTCTGCAGCTTGCCCCACAAGCGGCATTTGTCGCAGCCAACGCAGTCCATAATGCGCGAAACGTTGCGGAAGTGCTGCTTGAACTCGTCCTTGAGTGTCAGGGCGTTCTCGCCTTGGAACAGCGTCTTCTCGTCGAAACCGCCAACTTCCTTGGCGATCGAGATGACATTGGTGAGCTTCTCGAGGGTGAAGTCATCCGCCTTCGTCTCGTGTGCACCGGTCTTCATGCCGCAGTAGTCGTACGCTGACAGGTATGGACCGATACGCGAGACCGCACGTAAAAGGAGGATGGCGTTGAAGTAAATGTTCTCCAGCCGCTCGGGATGTGATGCAATTCGCGAAATGAAACATTGCAGGTTCGGTCCCTGGAGATAAAGTGAGCAGGCCGACGGGCTCAAGAATAGTCTAAACGTACCCATGTACCGGTCGTCTGATCAAAGTGTTCGAAGCAGATATGCGTCGAAATACTCGCGTGCAGACCTGCAGCCGGTGTTCAGACTCGGCGGTCCCTTGACAGCAGATGTGACGCACCAGAGATGATCTTATAGTAAACCTTCTCCTCCAAGCACTGTTCTTGCCCACTCTGGGGAAGCGTATCCGAGGGCGGCTTGAAGCAGTTCTCCTGATAGATGCTGCTCCAGATCCGCGATGCAGAAGGACCGCTGTAACCAGTGAAACGTTCAGGATTAAGCGTGAGATCAACGTATTCGCCGTCCGAAACATCGTCGAGGAAACAGAAGTCTGCATCTCGGTAGTAGCAGCCAGGCAGGTAGTGCAGGTCGGTTTCGGAGGTCGGCTCCACCTTGCTGAGTGCTGCAGCGCGCCAACCTTCCGGTACCTCGCTCTAAGAGGATAGAGACAATGCTTAGATTTCACAGCAAAGATAGAGGCAATAGCATACCTCGTCTACCGTCGTGATCCCACACTCTCTATTCATACACATAGCATCCTCTTGCCAAAACGGACAGTCGCGGTATAAATCTGCTCTATAGTACTTGAAGAACGGCGTCCGGACGAGGTCTTGCAGGTTGTTGTACAGCTCGTCAGAAACACTTTCTACTGTCTCGAAGTCGCATGAAGTCGTGTCGATGGGTCCTGTAGGCTATTGCATCCGCTCGGTCAGCACCTCGGCGATCGACCAGACAGTGGAAGTCTCGTACGAATTGCTCGCAAGACGGTACGGTCACAGGCTTATGTTCCAGCACATCCTGTGTCTTCTCCTTTGGGTTCTTCGTGAGGGTATTGCTCAGAAAGGCGGGTGTGCTTTGCTCGGCGCCCAAAACCTCCGCGCTTGGCTGGAGGAGGAAGGCGAGCAGGACGGCGTAGAGATGCCTCGATAACATCATTCAAAGACACCCGGAAGGTAGGGGCAGGAGGGAGTGGATGTTCGCTGAGAGATGGTTGTACGAGATTAAATACGAAGAAGAGGTGAGATGCAGAGAAAAACCGAGTTCCACGTCGACTTAGCGGCCATGGCGTGTAAGGGTGAGTAAGCGCCCTCTCGCGCTCTCTTGTCTTGCCCGCCACGCTCGAGTCCGCTCGAGCCCACGACCGAGGCTGCTACCCGAACCACCTCGCCGTCGTTCGCAACGCCTCTCAGGTCGAACCATTCACGACTGCTGTGGCCACCTGCAATGTGGCCATCAATTTCGAGAAAACGCTGTGGGAACTGCTTCACCTCCGTCTATTCACTCGTTTCAGTGCCCCTGCCGCTGGAACTATCCACCCTCCGTATGGGATAGCACGTTGGCAATGATTCCCGCAGCAACATATCAGTATTCCGGAGTTGGCGTTCAGCCTTTTCAACGATTCACCTCTCCACCACAGCGAAATCATGGAGGTCGGATCGCCTTGGATGCTCGCACTGCTTGTCTGCAGCATAGTCATCCTGCGACGCGCTTTGCATGTTATCTTCAAGATACGGGTGCGTGGATACAAGCTCAAGGGCTGGGTGGGGCATTGATTTCATCTCATCCACCGTAGAGCGTCCCTGGCGTAGCTAGGATGTACTGTCTCTTGGAGCCTCTGACACCGTTGGCATTCGTCTTCCCACCATCGTGGGCGAACCCCACGGTGTATCACGCATGGAGACATCAAGACCGTGAGTACGCCGTCTCTTCAGGGCGACATTTGCACCACTAACGGCCTCTGCTTGACAGGCTATGAACGATTGAATGCTGAGATTATCCAGATTGTGCCCCTCCTTGTGGGAGAGGTGACACTGCATTGCGCCTCGCCGGAGGTCATCAAACACCTCTTGAACGATGCGACGTTATATCCTAAACCGGAGAGGGCCTGCAACTTAGAGTACGCCTGTCTCATCGCTCCCGCGCGCGAGATGAATTCCTCACGTTATTCGTCACTCCAGCTTCTTGGGTCCCAACCTCGTCACGCTGAACGGCGAAGAGTGGCGGAAACACCGCAAAATCACGTCGCCTGCGTTCGATAATCAGGTATATCGGGATGTATGGCTTGTCACCACACACCTTTACGAACAGATGACGCAAAGTCAGGAGTGGAAGTCTGGCGACGAGCATTACTTCAAGTCGTTCAACGTCTTTACGACACGGTTTGCGCTGCTCATCATTGCCGCATGTGGTTTTAATATGCACATAGACTGGGAGGGTCAGCTAGTCAAAGAAGGCTTGACTAATTCACTTGAGTCAATCCTCGTGACGGTCTCCAAGTATCTTATCCCACGCATGACGTTGCCGAACTGGGCATACTACTTGCCCATTGGAAGGTTTGTGTCACGCTCACGTATCCCGTCCGCTTGCTCATGGGCATCATGCAGTCTTCGACAGATCGACACTGCATATACCCAGTTCGAGAAGTTCCTACACGACGAAGTGTCGGCTAAGCAGTCGGAGCTAGTGGATGAGAAGAAATCCACCGGCTTAGGGTCGACGAGCAATAACCTCTTTACTCGCATCGTGATGAGCAGTCTGCAGGAAGGTTCCAAGGGGTTGAACGAAGATGGTATTATTGGAAACTTGTTCATCTACCTGTTCGCCGGCGTAAGGATCTGCAGTCTATCGTCACAGATGCACATGCTAACCTCAAAGTACATTCAGCACGAGACCACTGCATCTACGTTGGTTATCACGCTTGCGCTACTGGCCATCCATGAAGACGAACAAGACCGAGTGTACAGGTACATCATGGACACTATTAATACTGGAGACTTGGTGCGTTGCAGCGGCTACATAGCTCATATCTCGTTTAAGATCACCAAAATCTAGGATTTCGAAGACTACAACCGTCTGGCACCCGTACTGCATTGCTTCTATGAGACTCTCAGGCTCTTCCGTACGTTATGATCCTGCGTGCATGCGACATTGCGCTCTAAGTTCTATATCTAAAAGCTGCTGCAACGAACCTCATCCGTCTGACTACGGAGGACACATGCCTGGCTGGGCCCCACGTAACGCCGTACGGAGGCGACAGCCTCTTTGTGTCGAAAGCAACCGAGATTGTGCTCGACTTTATCGGCGTTGGGCGCAACCCGCGCCTGTACGACGACTCGCAACGTTATCACCCCCAGCGCTGGGCTGCCTCAGAGGCCTCTCTCGACAATTTTCTGTCGTTCTCCATCGGCCCAAGAGGCTGCCTGGGCAGGAAATTCAGCGCAGTGGAGGCGGTATGCTTTCTCACGCACCTCCTACGTGACTGGAAGGTCGACATTCAACTCCGAGACGGCGAAACGCCGCTCGACTGGCAGGAGCGCATCATGCAGCCGACGATTGGAATCACACTCAAGTGCGGTGAGTATCATTTGGACATCCTGGTTTTGTGCAGCCGTTGAACGACCTCCTTTCCTAGAGGACATACCTTTATTGGTGACCAGAAGACATCGTACGAAAGCATGAATAACACTCGGACACCCAGTAACCATTGTCCACTCATATCGATGAAGATCGGTATCACCGTTTGGATTATGTCCTCAATTGTATCGAAGTGACTAGCATGTCGTCCTTAGGGTTAGGGTCCTTAACACATCTCCAGTGTGTGGCGTACCTGTCACCACTCATCTCGAAATCGTTTTCCACCCATGATCCGACTTCCTGACGTGCCACGTGTGAACATAGAACGGTATATTGCATTTTTCATACATTCTAGTGCTCAAATACACTTTCAAGACTACAAGAATTACCACACTAAGATTCCGCTAGCCCGTCTCGAAAAGGGAATGCCATCAATCTTTCTCAAAAAGCCGCGAAGGCCAGCAACCGGATGACAGGAGCCACGAAAAATAACGGGTGGATAAGATTCCATTTTATGTCTTATACACGTTGTTTTTGAGCGTCAATACCAGTAGCAATACCAGTAGATCGTACGAGGCACGAGTCGCACTGTGACAAAAGTCGAAACTGGCGTACATGATGTGCAATTCAAATTAGTTTCAAGAGAATAAGTGGACTGCGAGTCGTGATAGGATTTCTTTTGATTGCACGTATATGTACGCATACCCGTCATCCGGGTGGTGGTCTAGGAAGACCGTCAATCACCAAGTATTCGACCCGTCGTGGCGGCGGCGACGGCTCCTTGTCTCTTCACAAACAAGACACCGATTCTATACCACATGGCACGGCTAGATACATGCCTATTGTGTTTTATTTTTATCACTGCTCAAGTCTCTCTTAAGATTTTTTGTGGCCGTCGTCAAGGGGCATGCGCACCTAAAATCAGTGACCGGATGTAGGGGGGAACGGGGGGGGGGGGGG
>ALYI01003772.1:0-40614 GCA_001969225.1 Ceriporiopsis andreanae CBS 279.92 | reverse complement strand
CATTCCTGACAGCTGGTTCCACGTCGGCATTCCCGACAGCTGGTTCCACGTCGGCATTCCCGACGGCTGGTTCCACGTCGGCATTCCCGACGGCTGGTTCCACGTTGACGGTGCTGTGGCGGGTGATGTCTCTGATCATGACACCATGGGCATTACGAGATTCGTTTATTCGAGCAAAAGTCTCCATAAACTGGTCGTGGAGTCCCGCCGCGCAGGTCGAATCAATGGACTCGAGGTCTTCCTCCGCGGCTTGGTAAGCGGCGTATAAACGTTTTCGAAGATTGTCGATAAGCCCTGCGATAGGCCACATGGCCGGATGTAAGACGTCTAGCATTTGCGTGATGAGATAGTTTGGGGATGTGAAGGCCCTGAGGCGTTCGCTGCGGAATAGCTTTCGAGCGTACTCCAGCTGTGGCTCCGGACTCCAAGACGTGTCGGCTGTCGGTTGTGCAGTACCTGGTACGATCTCTTTGTAGAATAGCAGCCATACGGCAACCCACCACAATGATTCTAGGTCGTGCAGCGGGTTGTAAAGAAACTTAGGAGTGGGTGGCTCAAGAAGATCATCAGGGATGTCTCCGAGGATATCGTGAGACAACGTTGCAATCTTGCCTTCGAGGTATGCCCTTCGTACTGCGAACGCGGGCTGATGAGGTAGTGGAGGGACCGTGTTTGGCCGAAACTTGTAGCGTTGCTGGTCAACCTCAAGAGCCATGAACGGAGTCGTTCCCTCGGTAAAGCAGTAGCGTCAATGTGTGAAGGGGAATTATTCGCTGACACGACTCACAACGCGAAATTCGTCTCCAGTGCCCATCTTCTTCGCATACTCCAAGTCCGCTAGTATGCCATCGGCCGACCTGACCACCAAGATGTTGCCAAGACTTATGTCGCGATGGACCCATGCTGAGGCGTGCATGAGATGTAGGGCTGGTCAATGCGTCAGACGGAGAAGACGGGTGGAGTAAGCTGCCGGCGTACCCATGGCAGCGTACCCGAGCACTTCGAACACTGTGCTCAGTGATCGTTCTCGGTGTATAGTATAGCAGACTTCCGCGAATACGATTCGAAAATGAATCTTATGCAAGCCGCGCTTTTCGTGCACTGAGTCATCCGACTTGGCATCAAAGGGGCTCGCGGTCGAAGGGCGATCTTCTGTGACAAGGTCCCGCGTGCGGTCGAGATTATCGCCTACGAAAACGTTGCCAGCTTGCTTGACGGTGAGGAAGAGACGATCAACAAAGTCGTCGAACTCCGTCTTCCGCTCGGCTGTGCGTATAGCTTCGATTTTCGCGCCTTCTGGTTGTTCTCCGTGGTCCATCCATACATCCTTCAACACCACAGGGTCGCCATCGGCCTTGCCGTCCAAGAGAGGTACAGCCTTCCAGACCCTAGTTCCGCGCCCGTGCAGTGCTTTGGATCCCGACGTAGACATGACCTCCAGCGTGCGATAGATGCTGACACGACCATCGTCCGAACGAACAGTGATGTCGAAGTTACGTCCGTCGCCTAACGGGATCATAGTGGGGTCCCAACCGAGTTCTTGCAGCTCGGCGAAGGCGACAGATAGAAAGAAATGTACAAGGTGTACGTGGTCCTAGTAGGAGGCGCGAGCATCAGAGAGGAACCTTTGAGTGAAATGGTCTTGCTTACGAGAATAAAGTTGAAGGGCTCGGATACAATCAGCTGTGCACGATCAGCGTACCACAGCCTCATGTTCATGTCCTCAAAGGTGAACCCGTATACGAATCGCCTCCGGGGGTCCTCTGACATGCAACGAGACATGCTAGATGTCACCTTCGTGATGTTCTGCAGCGCACTCAGCACCTCTGCACCATTCTGTGAACTGTCGACTTACGTCTGATACGGTGACCGGAGACCTCGTTTGCTTGAACTCGCCACAAACTGCAATCGAATCCCATGATTTCGATCCCGTTGATAGATACACGTCGGGTAGCGCATCAGCGCCCCTTGCCACCGACGTCGTCACATAGGTGTCACTCGTGAAAAACTGCAAGGACGGCTGTAGGTCCGACTCGGTAATGTTATCGAATGCTGCTTGAAAGTGTGTAAGCAACCTCTCGGCGGGCAGCAGGGATGCGTGCGGGTCAACCGGGAACCCTCTCCAACGACCTCGTTTCGTGATTGCTTTGCTGGAGGGGGATTGTAGCGTCTTTACGGTGTGCTCCGCGTTTAACCCATGGCGCAAAGGGGGAAGAGCGTGTGTGAAAAAAGAGGAGAGAGAGATGACGGTCGCGGTGCCGGCAGGGGTCCTGATTCTGCCAAGTTGGGACGGCATCTGAGAAGAAACCAAGGAGACAATCAGACTGACAAACAAGAAGAAGGAGTTCAGAGCAGCAGAAGCACAGAATATTAGAAACCTCACTTGAACAGATGCGAATAACTCTATGCAGATGACCTGTTCACCGTGGGCGGTCGTTACAAGGTCGAGTTATCCTGTGTTGAAGCAAATCATCTTTGTTGACGCGGTGTTTGGTTTTTCACGTGGACAATCGCAGAGTCAAACCGCTACGCTGCACGCCCTCTCGGATATGTTGTCTGATCAATATTTTCATTCTGTACGGTCACGATGTTTCGTGTGCCTGCGCTCCCGCCGACGGTTGTCCCCACCGATGGTCGGTTGCCTACGCAGCCACCTGTTACCGTCACCGTGACGGGCGGAGGAGAATCGCCATCGAGCCGGATGCCAACGCGTGGAAAGCTTTTTCCTCACGCCAAGATAGAAACAAAAAGGGCTTTGTTCTGTCGTGAGGTAGGACCTTCGACTCGCGTCGTACCTTGCGATTTTTTTCGCGACAAGATACTACCGCGATTGGCCCCGCACATCGACCTCAACCAAGTCATCGGCGAACTGCGAAAGAACGGGACCATTGTGGGCGATAGATTCAGTCATTTCCCCGAAGACCCGTGTTATCTTCTCCCACATGAGGACATAGCCTTCAAGCCACTCGAAGGGATGGTCCGCCGCGCGGACAAGGTCGTGCGCTCGAAGGGCGCGGAGCCCACACTGGAATTCTTTCATCGTGGCGGCGTGACGCCCGACGCAGATGCCCGGTATAACAAGACTCGCCCCGACTCTTGGGCTCAGGTGATAAAAGATCGCTGGTCACGAGCTCATTGGCGGCAGCTTGGACTCGTCGGTGAAGTAAAAAAGAAGGACGACGAGGAGGCGGTACAGAAGGTGAGTACAAGCTTTCACGGGACCTGACCCGAATCTCATCGATCGAGACACAGAACCACTCTCAGCTGTTATGGCACTTGGGCTATGGCATGGTGGAGGATCCGGCTAGGAGGTATTTCTACGGCTTCTCGATCGAGAATACGGCAATGCGGATGTGGTTTTGTGATAGGCAATGGTTTGTCGTATCCGAACCGTTCAATTTCATCACGGTGAGTCTCCAGTAATTACCTCTCTTCTCATTTTTTTAATATGTTGAAAGGATCATCGATCTACGCTCCACTTTTTCCTATCTATCCTGTATGCACAGCCTCATGAGCTGGGGTGGGACCCGACCATGCGACGTATCGAGAACTCGAAGCAATTCGAGATCGACCTCCACATATCACTGTCGAAAACCATCACATATCGTACCAACCAACTTCTCTCCGATGCGTCAAACACAGCGATCGGCCCAGCGACTCGTGTTTGGCAAGCACAAGAACTCGAAGGACCGGGGGGACAGGACGTCGGCGATCCCGTGACACTAAAAGACAGCTGGGTCACCGCCTGCCTCGTTCGCGAGGGCTACATCTTCGATGCTATCCGAAGTCTAGGCTCAAGTTCATCCGCTGCAGCGTTGGCATTCCAAAAGATGGTCGATGCGCTATTTGCCCGTGTCGTCTGCCACGGAGATGTCTACATCGAAGCGAAGCGCCAGTACGACAATACCGAGGAGCTCATGTTGAATGGCAGCCAGTTGCCTTCAGATAGTGTTCCTTACTACGTCAAACCTCCATTGTCTCCGCATCCCGACCGCGGAACGAAGACGCACTCTGACAAGGACGTCCCTGATGACGACTTGCCGCCCGTCGACCAACTCCCTCTAACCCATCATCGGATTGTGTACTCAGGTGTCTTCCGGCCGTTACACGAAATCACGGGGATCCACGCCCTCTTCAAGGCATTCCACGATGCGACATTGGGTATGTCTTACGATTGGTCTACATGTGAGATTGCGCTAACCTCCATACAGCCGTTCAGGCCATGCATGAAGCGCAATGGGTTCATCGTGATATTAGCTTTAACAGCATCATGGTGGACGATCGGTCGGAAGTACGGCTCACGAATTTGGAGAGCGCGAAAAGCCTCTCTGATGCGAGGACGCCACGCCCGGAGAGACTGGCAAGCTGTCGTCTCATTAGCGTTGTCCAAAGCTAATATATCTTGCCGCGTAGGTGTATGAAGACTTTCTACCTGTTGAAGTTGAACACCAGAGCTACTTCTTCGTGCCCACCGCTCCGCCTCCAAGAATCACATCTCGCCTAGCGGACACTCTGCAAACCGACGGTCCAGTGCTCCCCTCCGATGTTCCAACTGTTCCGCTCCCGCAGTTCCCAGAGGTCTTCAGCGTTAGGCACCACTTCCTTCAAGATCGGGATCATGCAGCGAACAGGACGCTTCTAGCACCAGACCCGCTGCCGCTGTTGCCGGTGCCACTAGATTCGAATGTCCCGCCGAGCGTTTTTCGGTACAACCCTCTCCACGACCTAGAGTCCCTCTGGTGGCTCGCCATCTACATCGTCTTCAAGAGAGAGCTTGTTGATCACGATGCCGGGAACGAAGTCTCAGATGTTCAAAGAAATTTCGCTGCATCCCTTTTCGACACACGCGCAGACAGGATCGAAACCTTGAAAGAAAAAACTCGTCTCGCTCTCGCGATAAATAGCCTGCACCCATCCCTTCGTCGTATTGGCAAGCAATTAGAACTCCTACGGCTAAAGCTTATGGAGGGATATTCAGCTTTGGAGCTCGCGCTGCCCGTCTTGCATATGGACGCATTGCTTGTATACCACGACACCTTCGCCAGCGCGTTTCTGGAGATTTCGGACATGTTCGCGGGTACGGACTACACATTGCGTCCCTATGGACCGCGACGCCCTGTCAAGAGTCTCCAGGACACCGCTCGAAACGTTTACGATCTCGGGAGTCTCGCCGCTGGTCCGAAAACCCTTAATCAAAGCACGGAGGGACTCGAATATGATTCGGACGATGTGGATTCCGACTGGTCTAACCCTGATGCTGAAGACTCCGATTCGCCCAGCGAATACGAGGAGACACCTCTAAGGAGGTCAAAGGGAACGGTGAGGTCCAGGACAAGGTCTGCCGAACCGACAAGATCACCCACCTTGCCTGCCAAGGTGCCTACTAGGCTAGCCAGGAAGCGCGCACGATCTGAAGGACTCGAGTCCGAAGAATCTGGGAGAGAAGGTTCGGGATCGCAAGAGAGATACGGTACACGTATTCGGTTAAAGAAGAAGAGGAGGACCAGCTAGTGCGAAAATATATATTTGAATGTTGAACTTGGCTTGATAGAGACGGTCGGCCTGCTGGTGACTCGTGAGAAAGGACCCGCACCCTGAGCAGCAGACTTGAACATGGTACGCACCTACTCGAAGGGCCGGAACGAGACTGTGCTGCATGTCCGGTAGTGAATGCGGACTCCGGAAGGCGGAAGGACAATGATGTCGGGGAGAGAGGAACTTGGAGCGGTTTGAAGACGGCTCTCCCCAGGTGAAGCGTGCCAGTGCAGGCTTGGTTGAAGTAGCGGTAGACTGGGTGACTGAACCAATTTAGTGGTGGTTCAATTCGTGCAAGACATAGCCTTTGAAGGACCCACCCTTGATCGTCGTGCTGGGAGGCATAGCGTCGTCCAACAACTCCGGGTCACGAATCTGTTGCGAATCTGTGCAAATGACCTTTTCACCGTGTACGGTCGTGATAATTCTGTCCAAGAGTTGCAGCATTTCAGCGTGCCAGATAAAAACGCTCCTGCAACACAACAAGTCAGTTGTCAAGCAGCTCCAGCGTTAGCATCGCAAAAGAAACGGCAGAGGACTCGGACGCGCCTTCACACTTGGGCGGCACGTGCCTCAGGCGCCGAGCGGCATTATACCCCTTAGCGCGCACGCGTCCTTGCTTGTTCATCGCCTCGACCTCCCTCATCGACGAACACCTCCCAAACCACTTCAAGAACCTCATAAAGACAACACACGATGGCCGACATGGAGGTTGATGAGGTTCCCACCGCCACCACCACTGCCGTTGTCCCCAAGGGCAAGGCTCGCGACGACAAGGATGCCAAGAAGCGATTCGAGGTCAAGAAGGTGCGTTATCTGCGGCTTGTAAGCATTCAGTGGACTCATGGTATGGTCTATCTTGGATAGTGGAACGCGGTCGCACTGTGGGCGTGGGGTACGTGAAGTCGCATTCAGAGCCCCTTCAGCTAGGTGGCGGCGCATACTGACACTTTTGTCTTTCAGATATCGTCGTAGACAACTGTGCTATCTGCAGGAACCACATCATGGATCTCTGTACGTGATCTCCTCGTTGTCTTTGTTGCGTAGCTTATCGTGGTTCGTATCGCTCTGCTAGGCATCGAGTGCCAGGCTAACCAAGTCTCGGCGACTAACGAAGACTGCAATGCCGCGTGGGGCATCTGTAACGTGCGCTGCTCCCTCTTCTTCATCTCCCGCAGTTCACTAACTTGACACCGTCTTCGTTCTTTTTCTGCCCACTAGCACGCGTTCCACTTCCATTGCATCTCTCGATGGTTGAAGACCCGTAACGTGTGCCCTCTGGACAACCGTGAATGGGAGCTCCAGAAGTACGTCTTTCACCTTGTCATGTTGTAAGCATCGTTCTCATCGTCGCCACTCTCTAGGTACGGTCGGTAGAAGATCATTTGACGAGCCGCCGTGGCTCTCGTTGAGGCCCGCATGTTGTACAATACTCGCTCTCGATTTCAAACAATATCTTCGTGCGGACTGCACTGGTTCTCTGACTGCGATCCATTGATCGATGGACTACAGCACGGTGATCAGTATCACTCTCACCCACAAGGTACTCTCGGTCCTGGTCGTCGTGTGACTGCTTCTGACTGGACTATCGAGGTCTGTGTCTTTAAGCATCTTGCATCGATCGATGACTGGTATTGTAGGCTCGCCTGCATAACGCTAAGCACTGCGCATCTGAGTATTGCCACCGACGACCTCGAATCGGCGTCGAAGACCTGTTGGACTTCACTTGTCACACTGTCAGCAAGGGTGGCGATAGACAGACATCCAGTACTCAGACGGTGACTGCGAAGAGGACATCGATATCGCACATCTCCAAAACTAGAGCTACAAGAAAGGTAATAAGTTATACACACAAACCGAGCACGTCGCTCCGACGTCCTCATCCGAAAACTACATACACTATAGTACACCAGTACCCACAGTACTCACGTCCCGCCCGAAGCCTGCCAGGACTCAATCACTCTCTTCAGGATGTGCGAACTGCGGGCTCTCGAAGCTGCTCGCGCTCGTGCTGATATTGCCAGGCGTGAGGCCCCCCGTGCGCGCGGGCGAATCCCTCGCCGCCGAGCTCGTGCCCAGCGCGGCCACCTGCGCGAACGACATCGACAGCTTCAGCTTCCCAGGACGCCGGCGCTCCGAGCCCGCGGTCGTGTCCCCCTCGCTGCTCTCAAGGCGGTCCGCGCTCTTGCGCGAGCGCAAGTCACGCGCGCCCGCGCCCTCCGTTGAGTGCGACGAGGACGAGGACGTGTGTCCCATCGAGCCGACCTGCACTGTCATCGAGCGTTTCCGTGCTGTCGACCGACTGCTGGTGCTCGCGCGCGAGTCCTCGCTCGTGAAGCTGCTCTCCATCAGCTTCTCTTTGTCCGTCCCCTTCTCCTTCTCTCTCTCCTTACCCTTTCCCCTGCCCTTCCCTTTATACTTCTCCTTGGCCTGTACTGGCACGTCCTTCTTCAGACCAGACTCCTTGGCTTTCACACTATTCATCTTGCGAGCAGACTTGGTACTCGAGCCGACACTGACGGTGCTCGTAATGCTCGTCATTGTCATCGACAGCGGCAGCGCGGTTCGTGTCCCCAGTCCCGATGGTCGATTACTGACCACCACCAAGCCCGAGTCAAGCGCGGGGTTGCGAGTCGGGTACGCGATCTGCGGGAACGAATACAGCTGATGGTTCGGAGACAGAGCGGGCGTGTTGTATTCGTCGTCAAAGTCATCGAGCTGACCAGCAAGAGGAGAGATTGGCCTGCTACGTGGCGCAGGTGATTCAGACCGCAAAGGGAATGGCGTATGCTTCCTTGGGTTGGCGCGTTTGATCGTGCGGCGAAGCAGGGAGTCAGCAGAGGAATAGCTGGAGAGTGTCTGTCTTGGGAACGACGCGCTGTCTCTACGATCTGGGGACGAGCGCCCAGGGGCGGGCGGGAAGGCGTAATCTGCGCTGGGGACCGGCGGCGGTGCTGCATAGCACGGCCAGGGTTGCAGAACAACTGGAGGTGTGCTGCCGTTGCGGCGATTCCTCCGTCGTGCGCGCTGGCTGAAGAGGTCACCCTCCCAGCCTTCCCACTCTCGCTCACTGGCGCTCTCGTCCGCGCTTGAGCCGCTGTCGCTCTCCAGCTCGATGCCCCATGCCTTTTCCTTGGACCGTCCCCGCATGTGTCCCTCTGTGTCGTCCTCATCCTCGTAGCGGATGTGATCGGTTGTGTCGAGGTCGTCGCCGTCATCGCTATCCGAGTCGTGTGCATCGTCGGACTCCTCTTCGACGTTCTCGATTCCGAAGATAGCACGTTCCATTGCACGCCCGACATCGCCAAGTCCTGCTTTTCGCGCTTTTCGCATGAGTTCGACGCGCCATTCAGGATAGCGGACAGACGTGGATCCCTTAGCTTCCTCCTCGGCGAAACGGGTGATGGGATTTAGGGGAGACGTTGGAGAAGTCGGCTGTACCTCTTCAATCGGGGATGAGCCGGACGCGAACGATATTGGTGAATACGATCGACGACGTGGGGAGCGGAAGCGGGTTGTGGCAGGGAAGAATGTCGAGCCTATGCCTGGTGCGCAGCGATGCAGGACGCGAAGTATGTGATTATACGCTATCAGGCAGATCAGAATCATGGATGTATGCGCCATGCGGATTACACTCACCTCCATCCTCTTGCATGTCCATAACTATGAGGACCGTGCCTTCGCTCTTGCTGTCGCTCTGACACAATGTATCCTCGTCCGCCGAAAGTGTCTCTAATCCCGCAGCGCTCCCTTTACGCAGTATCTCGCCTCCAATGACATCCTTAGAGCCTCTTCGCCATTGTGCTTGCCACAGTCCTGGGCTTTCTGGAGTACGTGATTCTGTGCGAAATTTCGCGCACACGATGCGCCTCTCAGCAGCAACCGGGCTGCTTCCTGGGTGAGGCGAGGCATGATGCGACGATGGAGGCGAGACGATGGGAACTGACGAAGAAAGACCGCGGATATGTTGCAGGTGTTCCGCGCCACGAAGCGATACCAAGGAGCTCAATGGTGCACTATGATGTGGAAAGCGGTCCTGCAAGGGTACTTAGAGGAAAACACGACAGAAGACGCGAACACTCACGTCTCGTTCGACACACAACTGGAATAAGCCACGATGAATGACCACCCAACGTTCGTTCCATTGCAGCTTCGTCCTACGCTTCTTCGTCTTGTCGCGCTCGGTGTCTCCAGCTTCGGACATCCTACCAAACCGCTCACCTGGTCGTGGTGCTCCCTCTGATACTTCGGGGTTGGCCGTGGTCCTGAGTGCCCACACCTTCGCTTCGAAATATGGTTCGACGTAGTGGTCGACAGCATCGCGGGGAAGCCCGACCATGTAGTTGCATGTATGCAACTCCAGCAGCTCGTGTGGATGGATGGAATACCAGGAGAGATAGTTGTGGTCCTCGAGGATCTGACCAGTAGAGAATGCCAAGAGCGTGTATTGTGCCGCCGTGACCGACGTTGATGTTGGAATGAGATTCACGTTGGACCCCGCAGAAGCTGGGGCAGGCGTGTACTTGTACTTCTCCTTGAAGAACGTACTGGAACTTTCGTCGTCGTCTTCGTCGTCTTGATCCTCTTCGTACCCGTCGTTGGCAGCAGTATCTTCTACATCTTCATCGACCTGATTTCGACTCGCGAACGTGATGGGTGACACAGGTCGTCGCCGCCTCTGTGTAGATCGCGGTCTGGGGAAAGGCTGGATGGGCGTGAACGAGCCAGGTAGACACTTGGCTAATAGCCATCGTTTGACGTCTGAGATCTTCCAGGACGTGTCGAGGTGCGTGACGAACCACTGGTCATTGGGAACTGCGAGTTGCTTGCGAGTGAAGTTACATCATACGCCCGTGCATTTAAACAAACACATACCGAATCGACAACCAATCGTCAGAAAGTTGGCATGAGTGCGTACAGGGGGTTCCATGTCAAGGAGCGTGCAGCATAGTCGACAACAAGGCAAGAGGATGCATTTCCCTATTCAGACCAACAAGGTTCAATAACGTTCATTTCCAAGCTGCTGGTCGACCGCTCGTAATGTATCAACATTGGATGATGACATTGAACCACACCTCTACAAAATACAGGCAAGATACAGGGTATATACGAGACATTATACATGACGGTCGTAAAGAGCATTGAACACGCCTATCGAGTCCCTATCGAGTTTGGCGAACGAGGGCCAAACAGTCCGGGGGCCCTTTCAACTGGAGCCTCCGGCGCCAGCAGCTGCTGCAGACCACTGGATTCCGATGGTACATAGTTTGGATCGGCTGCGGAGGATATATGATCAGTATTTGCTCGAAAGCCCCAGTTACGCGATCACTCACGTTGCCAAGTAGCCCAAGAAGTGGCGCGAGGATCACTGTAATTATGTGGTATAGCTTGAGGGACTCCTGTAGACCCGTTGAATCCTGGTACGGGACCGGGAGGAGGACCGGGGGCGGCGGCAGGGGCGGCAGCAGGAACCGCGGCGGGTTGCGTCTGGCGAGCCAGCCTGCGACCTCTTCGGCGAGGCTCAGTAGTGCGCCAAGCGCCCGGGAGACCTTCTGGAGGAGGCTGTGGTGGCTCCTGAGGTGGCTCAGGAGGGCCAGCAGGACCGGGCATCGGTACGTCAGGTCGCCTATGTAGTACAACATTGAGCAAATATCTCGCCGATCGTCAAGTTATTTACGAACCAGAAGAACCCGCCGCGCTGATATTTGGCCTGGAACTCCATAAGGGTAGCAATCTCGCTGATACGACCGTGTAAGCTTGTCGTGTATTCTGCGAGAGAGGCATGACACTGACAACTGAAGACGAGTCCTGTCCTCGATCAGACTGTTGACTTCCCCTAGCAACGTCCTCACTTCTTTGGCGAGTGATTTGCTGAAATTGTCCAGATACTAGAGAACCTGTCAGTAGGTTGGAATGCATACAGTCGCAGTATACTGACTGTGCTGATATTGAATGGCACTTGCTGTTGTGCACTGTTGCGCACGTCGTTCAACAAGTCAGTATTGCGTCTGATGTCCTCCGCTCGCCAATCTGTGTATGTTTGAGCTCACGGATCGCAACCAATGACGCCACAACTGCTCACTGTCCATGAGACTCCGCACGAGTTCTTTGAGCTCGTCATTTTGCGCTTTAAGATCTGCAGCAATGTCTTCGATCTCTGTAGAGTTCGGTCAGCAACTTATTCGACAGCAAAAAATCCTAACGTACTCGGTCTTTGCGCGTCTGCTTCGCGGCAAGCTTCTTGCTGCTGCTGCATGTCCTGCATCAAACCACGCATTCCAGCGAGCATGTCCTTCATCTCATCCATCTTCGCGTCACACGCAGCCGCCTTCTGCTGCTTCTCTTCCCACCGCTCGTCAGCCTGCTCCCGCTTTCGGATGAGCTCATCGCGTGTCTGAAGGACGTTGCTGGAGACCTCAGCCAGCTGCGTTTCCAGGTCGCTTGTCCTCTGCTGTTCGGCCTCACGGTCGGTCTCCCTGCGTTGGGTATCTTCCGTGATACGCAGCTGGCGCTCCTCCTCGAGTGATGCCTGCGCCGTGGCGAGTTCTTGCCGCGTGGACGCCAGCTGGTCACGCAACTCTGCCATCTGATTATTGTGTTCAGTGTCAATCCGCGCTCGCTCGGCGGCAAGCTCGTCAAGAATGCGTTGGTTCTCCGCACGTGCGGCCTCACGCTCACGTGCCATTTCCTCTCGCTCGAGGCGCACTGTCTCCAGTATTTCTTGAGCGTGCCTCGACGCGGCATCCATCACAGTCTCCTGGATACTCCTTGCGTATTCCTGTGGTTCAATGCTTTCGGGGCGTGGCTCCACGATGGTAGGTAGCGGGGTCTGGGTAGGAGCCGGAGAGACCGCTTCTTCCAAATGTGGCTGTACGGCTGGGCTGTGAGGGGCTGCGCTTGAAGGAGCACCTGCTGAGTCGCGGATAACGTCCGGCGGACCTTCAGGTAGCGGACCTTCGCCCGGCGGACGCATTGGGAGGGGGGCTTCAGTCGGCAACTCAGCCAGTCGGTCTTGTACCCGGTCCTCTATTCCACGCCAGATCGTTTCCCCTCTTTGTCGGGCCTCCTGATTACGTTCGTTCTCGTGGTCGAGGAAGATGCGCTCTCTTTCGTCCTCATGTTCGCGGAACTCCTGATCGCGACGCTCTTCCGCATCTTGCAGGTTCCGTAAGTGTTCTAGCATATTATTTTCCAGCTCTCCGAACCGCTCTATGCGCTCGCGTTCGGCGTCGGCATACCCCAAATCCATGATCCCAGTTGGCGCTCGAGGGGCTACTTCGACTTCATGAGGACGCGGGACAGGCTCAGCCTGAGGGACAGGTTCGACCCGTGGTGCGTGTTCAACAGCGGACGGTCCAGGGATAGGTAGAGGTGACGTAGGCGATACGCCTCCAGGTGCGTATGGGGTACCGGGGACCGCCTCCGCGCGCACGCCAGATGGCTCTTCACCATGAGGAGCACCAGGCACTGCAGTTCTTCTGACCGGATGGGCGGCAGGAACACCAGTATCTCTCTCGAGCTCCTCTGGTTCCTCAGGAATATGTGCTGCACCTCGACGAGGCCGAGGAGATTCCACAGGAATAAACGGTTCGCCCGACGGTACTTGCCGTATTTGGTCTTCAAGAGTGGGTACACGGCCAGCCCCAGGACGGCGATCTGCACTAACTGAGCGATGATTCTTGCAGCAGTGAAATGAACACTCACCATCAGGTTCTCTTTCTTGGCTGAACGCCGTTTCCAACGCAGAAACTACATTATATTGTAAATTTACCTTCTGCAGTGTTAGATATGCCACTTACGCTGACTGGGTGTTCTGGATGGCACAGCAGTCCCTGCACGCGACGTTAGTCTATAAAGCAGACGAGACGCGGGCTACGTACCCGGCCGTGGTGTTGGTACTGGAAAAGAATATCTTGACACTTGAATTGATGCAAGTCAGTCAACGACCACAATAATCTGGATTGCCGGAAACCATACCTCGATGAGGTGATTCGTGAGGACGGCGTTGAGTCTCTTCTCGACGAACACGTCCTGCTGATGGCGTACGCTCGATTGATGGTGCTTCTGGAGGTACACGAACTATCGTGGGGCTTCTGCTACGTGGTATGACAACACGCTCTGGGAGCTGACGACGCGGTATGCCTCCATCGTCCTCGGTTATTTCTGATGGTGTACGACTAGAAGGCCGGCCACGCCTTGAAGGGGACCCTACGCGAACTCTGATCGGTTCGGTACCCAACTCAGAGGGCTCCATGGACCTATGAGAAGGACCGCGGACGACATGAGGTGCGTGGGTACCCTCAGCTACTCTGATGGGGAGGGTCGGCGATCTGTCACAGCGTTATGTCAAACATCCAACAACTTGATCGAGATTCAACAAGCTTACGGTGTTCTACGTATTCTGTGAAGGCGGGGATCCTCTTCACGAAGCGACGTGGGCGAACGACCACGAGATCCGACAACAGTGGGGGATGGTGATCTCCCCCTCGTCTGGCCACTAGGCGTGACATAGCGTCGTCGTCTTCCTTGATCTTCTTCATATCCCGATGGAGTGACCGATCGTCCACTCGGTGTGTGGCGAATCACTCTGGGTAGCCCGGGCGACCCGTGGCGGGAGGGCCTGATCTCTACCGGCGATGCTGATCTGCGAGTACGTGTATATCTTGACCCTCGAGGCGACTGTGAACGCGAACGGGGAACCTCGATAAACCCGGACGGGGGTGTTCTTGATCGTGATCTGCGAGACCTGTGTGACCTGGCGCTCGGTGGAACAAGTACTGTCGGTATGCGGGTTCCTCGCCCAGGTGACCTCGATCGACGTGAACTGCCCGGTTCACGCACCAGGATTGGCGACCGCGATCGCGAACGAGTGCGATGTGTTGTCCCTATCCGGACTGGCGATCTCGATCGGCTTCGACGTGTCGTCACTACGCGGATTGGTGACCTAGACCGGGATCGGTGTGTGGTAAGTACACGGGGCGGTGACCTGGAACGACTCCGACGCGTTGTTACTACTCGGACTGGTGATCCTCTTCGAGAGTCACGTTCCATCACTATGGGTGATCTTGATCGTGAACGACGTGTCTCCAATATTCGAGTCGGAGACCTTGAGCGAGTGCCGTGCGTTCTCACTATACGAGTTGGCGATCGTGAGCGGCTCCGATGTGTGGTTATTATGCGGGTCGGTGACCTTGAGCGACTACGACGTGTCTCCAATATTCGAGTCGGCGACCTTGAGCGAGTGCCATGCGTTCTCACTATACGAGTTGGCGACCGTGAGCGGCTCCGATGTGTGGTTATTATGCGGGTCGGTGACCTTGAGCGACTGCGACGTGTTTCGAGTATACGGGTCGGTGACCTCGAGCGGCTGCGGCGCGTAGTCACTACTCGAATTGGTGATCCTGACCGTCGGGAACCGTGCTGCTCCACGACGATGGGTGACCGTGAACGGCTTCGGCTTCGGCGCGTTGTTACTATACGAGTTGGCGACCTTGAGCGGCTGCGACGCGTGGTCACTACTCGAACTGGAGATCCTGATCGTCGAGAATCGTGCTCCTCCACGACGATAGGTGACCGTGACCTCGAACGACTTCGCCGCGTCGTTACTATGCGAGTCGGCGACCTTGAGCGGCTGCGGTGCGTTGTCACTATTCGAACTGGTGATCTTGACGGTCGGGAGCCGTGCTGAATTACGACAGGTGGTGATCTTGAACGTGAACGTGTACGGTGCGTTGTCATCATACGGATTGGTGACCTGGAACCACTCCGATGTGTTGTCACGATTCGTATCGGCGATCCCGAATGACGCGAATCATATTGTTCCCTGAACCTGGGAGATCCGGAACGTGAGCGAGAGTCCCTATGCCTGTCCCTGGGAGACCTTGATCTCAACCGGCCACGATCACCCTCTTCATACGATCTTGGGGATCTTCGTCCGCGACTACTGGTGCGAATGACTATGGGAGGGGTACGGGATCCAGATCTAGATCTGCGTGAATGAGTGCGTCCTGGCATCGATGATGGCAAAGGTATCTGTGTCGGGACCTGTGGATATCCCATCCCTGGCTGTATTATCATTCCGGGCTGTTGCATCCCTGGCCCTGGCTGGATGATGATTGGTCGCTCAGGACCTTGACCTTGACCAGATGGGACAATTTCGATCTGCTCAGGATGACTCCGGGAAGAGGAGCTGCGAGTACGATGGGGACGTTCATATTCACGTGGAGGCGAAGGTGAGCCGGAATGATGAATGATGACATGGGATGGACGCTGTTCGACGCCTCCTGGTGGGCCCCCGTATGGCGGCTGCACAACAAGCGTAGGCTGACCACCGTCCGGAGGAGGAGCAATCATGACATCAGGGATCGGTGATCGCCTCGGTTCCGGGAAGGGCGGACCCGCAGGCCTCTCCTGTGGTGGTGGAAGGACATACACGTCGGGGTCCGAGCTGAGCTCCGACGGTCTTGATTCTGGCAGTCTGACCTCAGTTGGGGACACTCGCTCAGGAGGCAGTGGCACATATCGCCGATCATCAGAAAGCCTAGATGGGAAGTAGTCGGGAGACAAATCGCCTGGAGGCCTGGGAGGCTCATAGCTGTCAGAGTAGGATTCGTCGTCTGGATGGCGTCCCGGCCGACGCCGCCTATCGCGCTGTCTATCTTCCCGGCCTGGTATGACAGGGCCTTCAGGGATGTAACCCCGCCCATCACCCAGGGGAGGAGGACGTGGGGGAATTACCGGTCCCTCATCTCCTTCCCTATAGCCTTCTCCATAATGTTCCGGTTCAGGGAAGCCGGGACCAGGAGTGGGAAACGCTGGCCTCAAGCCCTCCTGTCGCGGAGTGGGTATGTTTGGAAAAGGCCCAGGAGGATATCCCAGCGGAGGTGGTGTAGGTGGGACCACTGGCGGCTCAACCGGTCCTTGGGGCATGCCTGTCGGTGTAGGGAACATGGTGGGGCCCGTAGCAGAAAAGCCCGGTGGTGGTGCAACTGGCCCGCGAGGAATTTGCGCTTGCACTTTCGAATCAGTGTGTGTTAGCGTTCATGCATATACCGGAAGAACGAGTATGGTCTCACTTTCCGGCTGTCTCGCAAGCAACTGTAACAATAGCTCTCTTAACTGGTCAACCCGAGCGGCAACGGCGCGAATCTCGTCGTGGCGGTCGTTCACATCCCGTGCCAACCAGTCATTGAGCTGCTGCATATATCTAGACATTTCCTGTTGCTGCTCCAAAGTAGCGGACTGCGCAAGCCGATTCTCCTGCAGGAGTTAAGTGAGCGAACGTCAGCGGATAGCGAGCTAATAGTGCATATATTTACCCTCAACAGATTCACAATGTCCTCAATGGAAGCAGGTAGTGGGAAGACGGCCTAAAGTGAACAGTTTGTGAGTGCTTAACAACTGCATGGGGTTTCTCTTGACTTAACTGGTCCGGGCTGCTGAGGTCCAAATTCACCCGGCGGAGGGGCGGGCGGCTGGGGTCCCTACGATGCAAATGTTTGTGAAATGTACATATGTAATGTACAAAAACGTACTCCTGGTGGCGCCGGTTCGTACCATGGACCACGTCGATCACCGACATCAGGACGACCAAAAGCTGGCGGTGCCGAAGGAGCACGCTATACACATACCAATCAGCACAATGAAAGTATGAAGCATTAGCTACACTCACTTCTCCACGCTCTACATTATAAAAACCGTCTCCAGGACGTCGCCGGCGCCGGTTGTCTATCACGCGTCCAAGGAAATCGATATCGGGCATGCTTTCAGGCGCGCCTACAGAGCCTGGAGGAGGTGGAGGAAACCCACCAGTGGGACGTGTCAGCACGGGCGGCGGTGGTAGGGCCTGTCCTCCTGGAGGTGGAGGCCCACGTCTGTCGACGGGCGCACCATCATCCGGCAGCACGCTTTCACGCGGGCGCAGAGGCTCGCGCCTGCTCGTGGGACGCGGTCGTCTACGCGGAAGGTCAAATATCTCCGATATAGGCACAGATCGCGCACGGCGAGGCACCTCAACCTCGAACGTTGGGCTCGCGCTGCGCGGTCGCACGGCACGGGGTAATGGACGGTAGATGAGAGGGACCAGAGGTGGCGGCGCTTCCACGGGACCCAGCGGCGGTGCAGGCTCTGTTGACAGCATGTCCGCCAACTGCTCATCTAAGGTCGGGCCCGTGGCGCGCTGAGGCGCCGGCATCTGGATGGGCGCCTCACGACCTCTATTGATAAAGTCGCGCATCAGGCGGTACATCGACGATGTGTCTGAACTA
Organism: Ceriporiopsis andreanae CBS 279.92; assembly: GCA_001969225.1. Classification (NCBI taxonomy): domain Eukaryota; kingdom Fungi; phylum Basidiomycota; class Agaricomycetes; order Polyporales; family Meruliaceae; genus Ceriporiopsis; species Ceriporiopsis andreanae. The sequence goes on along the minus strand of ALYI01003772.1, from coordinate 22,813 downwards.
ACAGTCTCTGATTCTTCAGGAGGTTCAGGACGTTGAGGGCGCGGCGGCGGAGGAGCTGCTCGAGGTTCAGCAGGCTCTGGAACAGGGCGGTTCACGAGGTTGTGAAGCAGAGACTCAATCCTCGCCAAACGATCGCTGACATCCGGGACATCGCGCTGGATGACCGGCGGACGCTGTCGCACATCGTCCAGCATCCGGTGAGTGGCGTCTTGCCCATCTGAAAGACCGCTAACTTGGCGTCGCAGAGCGTCCAAGATCTCGCGTAGATCCGATAGATTGAACGGTGGCACCGGTCTTGCCGTAATGCTCGATGCTGGAGAGGCTGGCCTTGAAGGTGTGGAACTGTCGGACACCAGGCTTGGCGTGGGTGTCCTTGAGACGCTTCTTATTCTGGACGAGGGCGGCGACGATGACGACGAAGAGTCACTGGGCCAAGAGGGAGATCTCGGTTCCGCAGGATAGGGTTCTTCTTCCATAAGACTGTAGTCGTCGGAATGGTGTGAGGACAGGTAAGACATAGTTTCCATCTCTGTAGACATCGGCGACGGAATGCGACTCCTGGGAGGGCTCAGCTCTATCGGGAGCGGCGCTGCGCGCGGTTGCGGGGCTTGCACTGGAGGTGGAGGAGTTGGAAGATCACGTTGTTCGGTTACTGGTGGTCGCGCAGGAGGTGGCTCCAGTGGCGAGGGGATTGTGGCCGGTGAAGAGACGATCGACATTGGGCTGCTGCCTCCAACGGAACGGTCCTTCTGCGGCAGAGGTGGTGGCTTCTCCTCACGTCTTCGAACTTCATCAAACAGGTCGCCCAGCAGATCCCGAATTTCTCGAACGGCATCACGCAGCTCCTGATTCTGGTCTCCACGAAGTTGATCAGCATCCCGCAAAAATTGCAGTAGTCTGTCCAAATTGGGGCTGGCTGGTCGGACAACTTCGGGCAATTCTGACGGTACGGTCTCGATGACGGACCGTATCGATGGCGTACTTCCCCTAGGAGTCGACACACTCACGGACGCAGAGACAGAGGGTGTTGGGATTGGTGGCGGAGATTGAAGGCGAATGGGGAGAGGAGCCGGCTGCCAAGCGTATTAGTTTCTCACGCAGCACATATACAGCATGCAACTTACAGAAGGGCGCACGCTCGACTTCACGGAGGGGACCAAGGATGGCTCTGTCGAGATGTCCCGCGGAAGCGGTTCCGGCACCAGCGGCATTGATATTACAGTCGAGCTGGCCGGAAGCGTAGACACGGAGGTGACTGAAGACATAGACATAGTCTCGCTCTCGTCGCCGACGTCTTCTGCAACGAGTTCGCGGGCGGGCGCTGGTGAAGGCGGCGACGGAGTGATCGGCGACGGGGTGGGAGTCAGTGTCGGAGTGGGCGAGACTGAAGACTCAGAAGGTGGCGGCAACGACGGCAGAGGCGAGGACGAAACCTCTGAGTGAGCTGATTCCATCCTCGAGGCTTCCCGTGATTCTACAGTGGTTGGCCAGAAAATCGATGTGTCAAATGAGTTGTCGATGGGCTCCGGGATGGCTGCAGACTGAACCGAGAGAGATGGCACAAGCACGGATGAGTCGTACGATCTGTCCGTCTCTGCTGCCCACACGGACTCGGGTATAGAGGGAGTCGATATTATTGAAGATCTTGCGATGGTCGACGGCACTGTCAGCGTGGGCGTCACGGAGCTTGTGGGCGTGACAGAGGATTCCGTTGGGCTGGATACCGTAGAAACACTCGCCAGAGGGGGGAAACTAACTGAAGAGTCAGGCAGAGAAGGACCAGGGATCGAAGGCGAAGATGGAGTTGACAGGCTCCGCGGTTCTGGGGTCGAGACGGAGGGAACTTGTGGAAGCTGTGGCGGGGACATACGAGAGAGTGGACTGGATGGTGTTACGCTGGATACAACTGACGAAGGAAGGGGTATGTTTTCAGCCGATCTTTCCTCTTCATACTCTGGTACAACGGACGGAATTGTAGGAATGCTTGAGACGCTTGGCGCGGGGCTCTTGACGCAATGACATTTCGCGGTGCCGTATTCTGTAGCGACCTCTGACCCGCACACTTCACATGTCACGTAGTCGGATGAAGCAGGCGTCGAGCATACCTCAGCTGTCTCGAAATCCGTGTCGGTTGGACATACGTCGGCTGTCACGTAGTCTGAAGGGAGAGAAGATGCTGAAGCAACCTCCGCTGTGACGAAGTCGCTCTCGGAGGGAATCGATGGTAAAGACGAGAAGGATGCAGCGGGACTTTTTGCAGTGACATACGCTGAAGTCCCAGAAGACGACGATGGCGGTGCGACCGACGACTCTTTCGACTCCTCTGTGCTGTTACTCTTGCGGCTGGAAGAGACGGACGACGGCGTAGGTGTAGGACTTCTGGTTGTACTTCTGGTCCAGTCACTGGAGCTGTAAGTCTCAGTGTGCGTCAAGGTGTCGAAAGTGCTGAACGTTGACGGGTACGATTCTTCGTCAGTAGTTATATGCGATCGGGACTCCTCCGAGTTCTCTTTGTCGGATGACTCTTCAGTCCCATTAACGTACGAAGTGGTGAACGTGCGTGACCCTGAACTTGTGCCGGTCCTCCTCCGTATTCCACCCGAGCGCGTGAGCCCAGCCCGAGAGGGCGACATCGAGGACGACGACGATCCCGAGTGTGAATCACCCAGCATAGACGCTGAGCTAGGCCCTCTGCGAGACATAGTAGAAGCTACGATGTCGGTGCCCGTACCAGAAGTAATATCGAGCACGGGCTCCGTTGTGAACGTCGCTGTCGTGGTCAGGCCTTCCGTACCGGTCTGTCCCAGCGTGAACATAGAAGTTGACTGCCAGCTACTAGCAGACGTTCGGCTTTCCGATCCACTGGGAGCAGTGAAGAAATGGAGATCGCTGGACGTCGTGCTCGACGTCTCAGAGCTATGCGTCCTAGAGCCACTTCTGGGCGGTGGCGTAAGAGAAACCTCCCTGCCGAGACTTGGTCCGCTCGATATGGTCACCGGTGACCCGTCGCCCACTGGCAAGGATGCGAGACCCATCCCCAAACCTAGACCTCCCCGCGAGTTGCGCGCCATCCGAAGTGCAGTGTTGAAGCCCTCGTCGAGATCGGTCATCGAGCTCGTGCGTCTGAGAGAGCTCATGCGGCTGGGCGGTATGACACGGGGGTCCGCGTGTGGTAGGTAGGTCGAGCCGGAGATGGCGCTATCGTCTACTGCACGCGAGGCGAAGGTGGCGGCAGAGGGACGACGTGACAGGGAGCTGGAGCCCGAGAGCGAAACAAGGTCAGCGAGCTCGGATTGACTCAACGGCGCAATGTAGTTAGTAGACGCGGAGCCGTTGCTGGCGGTGGAACGCGATGACATGGTGCTGGCCATGGTGTGAACGGTCCGGATCGATTCCGTCTCTGAGCGATCGGGAATCGGCATCGCGAGCACATCCCTAGGTAAAAAGGTCAGTAAAAATTACTGGATAAGCGACATGGCACCCACATGATCGCACTGGTCCATCGAAGACGTTCACGGGGCGATTCAGCTGCAAGACGTTCAATGCCGTCACTGTACAACAGGTGGAACGGCGTTAACATGTCGATCAGACCAAGATCGCCTGGTAGCACGCCCGGTCTTCCACGCTGTGCGTTCTCGCTCTGTCTCTTCGCCGCGATCGCCCCTATGTCGTCTCGCGCCAGCGCATGGGTCGGGGATGGCACGCTTTGAACTTCGGTGCAATTTAACAGATCCAGTGTTACGATTCCTTTCCCTCCGGTAGGTGTTAGCCAAGTCAAAAGAAGCATGTGACGGTAAAGCATGGCTTGACAGCGCTGCCACCGGTAAGGCGCATCAGCATGCACGTTCAGATACCAGAGCTGTCCGATGTCGATGGGCTGCACAAAGAAGACGACGCGCGGTCAGACATATTTGGTAATGATCGTCGCTGAACTACTTGGGCAACTCACCTCGCCAATACCAGGTTCGGTCACCTCAGAGGAAATCAACCCCGTAGTGGATTGTGTATCAGTCGTGCTCCTCGCGGTTACAGACTGTCGCTGCTCTGGGATCCAGACCTCGCTATCCCTCCGGGAGCGGCTGCCCTGAGGTGAAACGACATTTCTCGGGGTCAACGAACGTCGCCCAGCCCTCCGCGGTGTCGGGGATACACTAGGAGAACCCGTCTTCGCGCGCTCAGGCTGCAACTTCTTCCAGGCGGCCACAATGTTTTTGACCTGAGCCAGTGGCTCACGCGGCGGGGACTGTGGGCGTCGCATTGGGGAGCTCCCTGGTGTGATCGTGTCAGACCGTGTGAAGGTCCCAGTGCCGGTGCTGCTTCCAGTGATCGACATAGCACTGGTTGCCGTGAGCCCTGTGAACGTGTTCTGGGGAGACAGGGATGTCGTCCTTGTGAACGCGCTCGTCGTCGACTGTGCGCGCGTGTGTGCACTGGGGGTGAACCTTGACGTTACTGAGCTGGGGGCGCGAGGACCAGACACGGCAGAACCTGTTCTACTCTTAGTGGGCGAGGACGGGCGCGAGCTGAAGATAGAGCTCTCGTAACCCGTGGTGGTTCCGTACCCGCTGCTCGCGTATCCCGGGGTTGTACTAGAAAATGGCGCGAATGTCGAGAGGGTAGGCATAGTCTGACTAGTTGGCGTGTAGCTTGACGAGTATGGACTCGGAGAGCGCGGGCCGGCAGGTGCAGACGCAGTCCTCGAATGTCCAAGAGACGAGGTCGGAGTCGGCGGTGTCTCAGAGATACTTCCCTTGGCCTCAAATTGTGCGACTATGTTTCGAACGCCGCCTGACGGTGTAAACGGCCGGGGTCCAGCTGGATCGGTGGAAGCTCTAATGTGGATGGACGGCAGCTGCGCGCCACTGACGACCGCAGACCGCCTACTTCCCTCCGTGTTTCCTGCCGAGTACTGTGTCACAGGCCGGCTGCCAATCAAAGTGTAGGATGTGGGACGTGACTGGATGTTCTCTGTGTGTTCAGTGATCGTGCTGAGCACCCTTCTGTCGCGCTCTGTCGTAGCCGGACCACGCATCCACAACTCCAGCGTGTCATCCAGCTCTTCTTCGACTGCCGTCAGGGCCGCCTCCACCTCCGCTCTATCGTCAATCGAGCTTTCTTCAGAGTAAGAGTAGGAGTCCGAGTCGCTTGCTCTGGAAGGGGCGGGGGATATGTTCACTCTGCGCATATGGCTGAGCGAAGAAGCATTGTCACTACCCGACGAGGATTCTATTGGCGCTTCCGTGTCTAGAAAGCGAGCATTAATTGCGGGGTGAGCTGTGGACGTGGGTGTGAAGAACATACACGACAGGGAGCTCGACGATCTCCGCGAAGGCGACAGAGGTGTTTGAGTTGTTGAGAGTTCAGTATACGTAGCAGTGCCAAACAGAGGCGACCGCGGCCCTACTGAAGAAGGCTGGGTTGCAGAGTGTTCGGACATGAGGTGTTAGAACCCAAGCATATGCAAAATGTGAGTCTTGACGCAGTTAATTTCAGCAGGGTGTTGCCAAGCGAGCGATACAGTGGCGAAGTCTTCAGTATTCGTAGCTTTGAGATAGTGACGAAGGCTTGCGTGTTGCAGAGACCGATTCCTGCCAAATCCCTAGATGGGCCCGCACGGGGTAGACCTGGAAGCGGAGGTGGTCGTCGATGTTCAACTCGAGCGGAATAAACGCGCATCTCCCGGTCAACACGCTCGTGACCGTGGAAGCGCCCCCACCGAGGCGCTGCATTCATCATTCCCATTGTCCCAGAAGCGGTAGGGAGTGATGCGCATTTGATGGCTTCTGGATAGCGTCACTGCGCTCAGCCTGAGAGTCACGGTAAGAACGCTTCATCCTGAGTCGAGGACCGTCTATGACATATCTTGTACAGCTTGATGCACGGCCCCATCGCTTTGACCTTCGTCTTCGTGCCGCATGTTAAGGCCATCTGCTGCCATCTGCTTGCTTTGCTCGACCTGCTGCATCAGCAAACGTGTCAGAAACGCGTGCGGAAGGTCCACCAATCCGCAGGTGGATGGAGCTCAGTGCCTGACCATTCCGTCTGCAGATCGGCCCAGATATGGTTTGAGGACTCACGTACGATGTCCCTGCTGTGCAACACCGTGGTCCATGCTTTCGGGGGATGAATTCTTTCTATGGCCGAATTGCGCTACACGCGACGATGCGCTCATATGATGGTCAAGCGAGACATAGGAGTGGATGTCTTGAAGCTTGGACCGTTCTGATGCTGTTTTAGCTTCCAAGAGCCATAGACCATAGACTGCCCGTCTAGGTAAAGCCACCAGCCTCTAGCTGGACGGCGCGCAATCGTTACTTTGCTGACTGCAAGCTAAACACAGCATGTCAGATAGCAAGAACCCGAACATCCACGCACGAAGCTGTGTCACACCTCGTGCCAACTTCCCGAGCGTATAAAGCGAGACGTAAATTTGCACGGAGGAAGCGATTGCTGCCCTTCCGTACATGAATTGGACTCCCTGGAGCAAATGTCCGCGCAAACAAAGGTTCAAGCAATGGCAAGCATCGTCGAGAATGCCCGAACAGCACGAGACAAACAACACCGTGTCTGGAAAAATATGGTATCAATTTTTTATCAAACATATGATGTGCCCTAGCATATATGCGCGACCTACCCACCTGTTTGGCACAGCCGCCGTCATCCTTCGCGTCGCGAGCTAGACTGTCCAACAATGATGCGTCGTGCAGAACATAGTCACCACTTTGGGCGGTGCAAATGTCTCATCGCTCGGCCGAGACTTCGTGTCCTATGCGAGATCAGCGGGCCGCCTTGATGCGCCCTTAGAGCCTTTGTCGTCGTTCATTGAGATCTTCGAGTTACGACTGATTTAGTATGTCATGAGCATAGAAATGAGAAGGATTTGACGGGTTTTATGTGCGAGGGTTGCACGCGCGATCATAGAGATGAAGAGAGGCGACTCGACCTCGACCTCGACCGACGCCCGTGCCCCCGACATGTGTGTACCACGTGGAGGGCGGGCGGCGGGGCGCTCAAATCAGGCGCCGGCCGGCAGCCGTACACGGCGCAAATTCACATAGCCTTGAACATCCACAACTTACCACTGCCGCAGACCACACACGATATAACACGAGATAGTAATGATGAATCAAGTTACAGTCGATGCTGCAATCGGATGAAAACTCAGAAGAGACGCGATTGCACAGATCACCACTCCTTCGCCAGCTTGAAGGACCATGTCCACTCTGAACAAGAAGCTCGTGAGCCACATAAACATTGTGATACATATCGAAACACAAACCAGCAAACACGTAACCGTCATCGTTGATGACACGGCTCCTGACGTCGTATGAGCCGGAGCGAGCAATTATGCCAGACGGGGACTCCTGCTCTGGGAAGTCTCTTGTGGAGATATTGGCACTTGGGGCGTATGGGCCGAGTATATGTTCCATCTTGTCCATTGACACTGAACGTTTTATCAGCTCACAGATGGAGAAATTGAACCACACTCCGTACCGTTTGACCCCGATCGCTTCAGTACCTGCATGAAGCGAATGCCCTGAAGACATATTTACTCCGAGTAAGAGGAAGTCACGAAAATAACGCGCAACTTACGGAGGTAATTCCGTGGTTCACCCTGAACCTCATGCGGAAGCTGTAGCGATTACACGGTCAGAGAGTATTAAGCGAGAAGAACGAAAAGTCTCACTGGTATGGAACGCCCTCTTTGATCTGGAACGTCTTCCACTTGTTGTATGATTGCTTGTCGGTCAAATCCATCTTGAGTCCGGAATTTTCTGGCATCGTCGGAGACTTCAACTCAAGCGACAAGACGGCAATCTTACGGTGAAATACAATTAATGTGGCAAGTTGTTGATCATATACAGTGGTGATATGCGTACCTTGGGACCAGTCCCAGATAGGCCCCGAGGGATACGTCCCAGACCTCTGATTTTTCTCAGTTCGCCTCTCTTTTGAGCGATCACACTGGGGTGCGATATTCGCGAGGACATGTTGTGGCGTTGGTGCTGACGTGAGGATTAAGTGTCTTGAAATATGAGGAGCGAGAAGCTGGCGCAATAAGTGAATAAGGACATGGACATCCCAGTCCTGCAACCAACTTATGTCAGATACATTTTGAAAATATTCCATGATCGCCGCCTGGGGCTCAGCAAGCCTCCGTTTCCCGTCAATTGCCTTCATTTCCCGGCGACCGCCTCCGTTTCTTGCCAACTGGCTCCGTTGATGTATCCTCGATGATGTGCTCAACAGCCACCCCTGTTTTATGAATACCGAGAACTGACTGTGGCGAGCCCCACGAATGAGCAAAACCGCGACGATGGGAAGGGAGGCGCTAACAAGCAGGATACTAGATATCGAACGGTCAGGCTGATTAGAAAAAGCTAGCGCCACATAATGGAACACTCACTTGTATTGGGTCAGTTATGTGACGACCGCCAGACTACCAGACAGCTGCACCGCGAGTGAATGCTCTCGTGCCGAACCCCCGTCGGTGAGACTGAGGAGGAATGATAACATAGCAATATATGCTGACATCCTAGACATCCAAATCTTGTACAAGTTCCATCAGCAGACTACACAATTCCGCAAACCTCACAGCTTATTTGTCTTGCGTCGACAGCGCTTTCGCAAGGTCCTTCACACGTTTCTCCCATCCCTCGACCTCCGCCAGTTTCTCTTCGAGCGCCAGGATCTCGCGGTCGATGCCCATGCGCTCCTCCGCCGTGCCAAGTTTCGTGAGCGTCCATGATCCCTTGCCGTCGCCGGTGATTGTCAGAAGATGCGCGTGGTACTTGGTCAAGGACGGCCTGGGTACCACAGATTACGAAGTATGAGCGCTCGGGCAGGCACGGAAGTCGTCTGAAAGACTGACCGAAGAGAAATTGTAATGAGCGTGATGCCGAGCGATTTTGCGTGCTCGTACATCCGGCCTTCGACGTCGCTCGAGACCGCGCTCGTGCATTCTGTGTAATTTTGTTAGACGATGCTCAGTCCGTGACCGTCGGTGCAGTACATACCGTCCAACACCGCAAACTTCGGACGATGGTAGAATACCCGAGCCATGCCCATCTGAACCGACAAATACACTGAGCAGACGCAACACGTTTGGAAAGCAAGGAGACCATACTCGTTGTTTTTCGCCGCCGCTCAACACGTCCCTCCATTCTTTCCGCGTATGCCAGCCGCCCTCTCGCGACGGAAGATATTCCAGATTGACCGCCGTCAAGATACCCATGAGCTCCTCCGTGGTGCGCCCTGACTTCGCGAATTGCGCGTATGACTCGGGATATATGACCCTGCTCAAACGTTTGAGCAACCAGATCTTAGCTCGCGAGTGTTGATGTGTGCTTACTGGTCCAGCAAGCTTCCAGCGACCATGTACGACCTCTGTGGCACGACAAACACGCCCTGCCTCCCACTGGGTCTCCTCACTTCGCCACTACCCTGCGCTGCCCATAGGCCCGCCAGCACGCGTGCCACAGCGGTCTTGCCTACGCCGTTGCTGCCAGTGATCATCAAATGATCACCGGGCAACAGCTCGAGTGATAGATCGCGGACCAGCACAACCGGTACACCAGCATTACTCGGAATACTGACGTCGACATGGGAGAGAGCTACAGCGCCCTCGTCCGCACCGGTAGGGGTTGGTAGAGGCTCGAGGGAGTGCAGGGATGATAGCAGTGTATACAGACGCGTTGTCAGGCCTGCAAGTTCCAGCAGGTCCTTGTATGCGTACATCAGTCGCCCACCCGCATCAGCGAGAGACATGAGCAGCCGTCGAGAGGAGATATATGCTAAAGGGTCGTGTCATCAGTTGACCGTAGACACCTGGAGAACGTTTCGCGCTTACTCTCCGTGCGATTCGCTACTTCATCGTCTACTCCGCTGCCATCTGACCCAATTTGAACGGCGACGTGCCGCCTCCTAGTCAGAAGTACGGGTATCGCGATCAATGAATATCCAGCTGCGCTCCACAGGTACTTGATAACGAAGTCCTCTGTCCACTCATATGCGATCCGAATCTATTCAACGGTCAGTAAAAGGGTATTTCTAGCCGGCACCACAATGCCAACCTTATAGATAGAGTTGATATGTCGTATCAATCGAAGGTAGGCTCGCCACAAGATGGAACATTCTCGTGCTCCACCGTTGTAGAAGCTAGAAAAACGCATCAGCCCGGCATTCACGTAGTGATTGTGTATGAGACACGTACGCCACTTCCTCGCTCTCGCGACCAACTCTACCCATGCCTGCACGATACTCCCCTTCGAGCATCGCCTCAACGGCCGCAAGGCGACCAAAAGCCGGAGTCACGGCACGAAGGATTCGTGCAGTGACATAATAATTGGCAAAGAGCAAGATGGTCCCTCGCACGCCAAGCGTACGCGAGAGTTGCGTAGTGAAAAGGAACATGTCTAACGAAGGCTTTAACACATTGCCGCTGTAATGAGATCGACTGAGATCGACGATCACAGTTCGTAGATGAGTCACGTACTATACGCCGGAGAAGGAATCGCTGAATGCAGCAATATCGGAGGTGATGTACTGATCAGGGGCATCCAGGCCACCTTCGGATCCCACGCGGTAGTATCTGAGATCAGGGAAGGAGGAGAGGTACAGGTCATGGGTATATCTTGTTAATCGTGTCCGAAGGCGCAGGGATAATTTCGCTTGAAGATGGTGTATCTGGGCCACAATCAGCATGAGCGCGCGAATTGACCCGGTGGACAGTATTGTAATACCATCGTATTCGTGTATGTGCTAGGGATGGCGAGCAGGAACCAGAGGCCAAGACCTTTCAAGAACCCCTTGCCGTCTGCGCTGACGATGTTCCTCACGAGTCGGCCGTCTAAACGCGCTACCCCGACGCTCAGAACCGTTCGCGACACGAGGAAGAACGAGTGAAGAATGAGGATCAGGATTTCTTTCGAGTGCCATGAGGGGAACGCGATGCGGAGAATGGCTGAAAGCTGTCGGAGGAAGCTCTTGTTTAAACCAGGTTTATCTTGAAAGGCGAGCAGTGGGAAGCGAGAAGAGTCGGCTTTGAGTTTGGACTTCGGGGTCGGCTCGATAGTGACCTAGTAAGCGGTAATAAGTAGCGAACGCGGGCGGGCGAAACATAGTAAGGGTCGCGGCAAGGAGACAATGTCAACGAATGGTCCAAGCCACGGATATCGCACCACCACAAATTGCAATAGACTCAAATTCACGTCGGGCAATGAGCCCTTTCTAGCAACGCGGCGGGAAACCTTGATTATTCGACGCAAGCAGTATTATGGCCACATACCTTAGACACCCCTTCTCGATATGGTACAAGGAGCGACTTGCTTCCATCCGCTTCATCGACGTATACCTGTTGAAGTGCTTGCGCGAGCTCTTCCTGCGAGAGTTTGCGCACTGCCCCCTTGTTCAATAGTCCCGTCACGACCTCTTGCGGGATTTTCAATAGACGCGATCGGAGCAGGAGTAGCACGACAGCACAGAGGAGAAGTGGCCTGCGATGTCGTGTAGCTGTTGAACGCCAGTCAAGGGTCATCGTAGGATCGGGAGGTATGTGCAGCTTTCAGGTTGTGCTACCCCTTCATATCCTCGCGTAATTGGCAGGTCGCTTGGAAGACACCGCCGATGCACTGCTCCCAAAGCGTGCAGCCACTCGCGGCAATGCTAAGTTAGTGCGTTTAGTGTGAGGAGAGCGTGGCGGACAGCTTGCTGGAATGTCGCACGACGAGGTCAGGTCGTTGTTCGCCGTCAAGCACAACTTGGAGAGGTCCGACGACGGCCATGTGAAAAGCAAGACGCCCGAGGAGCCACGTGGGAAATTGATGACGCGCGCCAGCTCGTCGGGTCGAGCATTCGCGATCTCAGATCTCTCTTTGTACCAAACCACCTTCAACGCAGATTCGCACTCACCGTCGAGCAGAGGCGAGTGTCTGCGGAGGACGACAATAGGCGTATTTTAACTTGTCTAACTCAAGATACAGACACAACCAATATGGAAGTCCTGAGGAGTCACCTGAACCTCACTCAAGACGACCTGCCCGATGATGTACGCATTCCAAACCTTTGCGCGCGACGCGACCTCATAGTTCAGTCTTTAGGACATCTCTGTAGCTATTTCGAGTCTGCTAGTCGCTGCTGCGAACGAAGCAGAGCCGCAACACACACTCGATCAAGTCTATCGAGCAATACAAGCCGCAGAGCTTACGGGGGAGATCGTGAGTAACTGGCAACTTTGCCAGTTCCTTTGGTTGACACGTTTACAGGACCCACTTAGCACGGTGCCATTACTTCTGCCCTCCGCTAAGGAAGCAGCGCAGATCGTATTGGATGGCGTAGCCGAGCAAACGAGTGCGAAGGAGCTGGTCATCGCTTGCGAGGAAGCTACCGAGCGGTTGAAGACTAACCTGCTCTACGACCCCGAAGAAGAGGACGACGACGACGATCTTGCAGACGAAGGGAAGCAGAACGTACCACAGAGGCTGTCTCCCGCTCAACAAGTCGCGCGTCTCCTTCGAATATACGCGAAAGGTAAGCCTACATTGCTACAATGCTCTGTGTACTAACGACAATCCAGCACTGCCCAGGCTCAAACGTGGCAAGAGGTCTGCGTCGGAGATATTGAAACCTCTGCTCTCTGAGCAGGAAACCCTCATTCGCTTTCTTGGACAAAATGCCGGCGGAGATGACGGTCGCGACCTCATGGCAGCGGTAGCGCAACTAGTCCAAGCACTCGCACCTTGGGTCACTAGTGATGAAGAGGATAAGCGCAATGCATCGGTGAGTCGTGCTGAAGTCTGCTTCACTAATAAAGTTTATCAGACTCTGCAGGAAATTCTGTACAGCTTGGCAATGTCAACGCTCGAAGTTTGTGGGGAAAGCATGAGTACGGGCATAGCTCAAGCCGCTTTCGAGAAACAGTTTCCGCGGTATAGAATGCCTACAATGGACTCTGGGCCTTCTGAGATTGCGGAGCACGATATCGCGAGTGACATTCTGGTAAGCATGTACCCTGCGTTCTTTCGGAATAGCCTCTGATCCACTACAGAACGCCTTATCATCGATTGGATACACGACTCGCGACTTTGAAACGCGTCAAAGCATCGGCTCGCTCGTCCTGCTTGCCCACACGGATCCTTATTCGCCGTCTCTCTCCACCGTCCAGTCGTTCGTTCCAGTCATCCTCACCTCAGTCGAGACGAACACCGCGCTCGAGGAGACACTCGCCTTCTTACTGACTGCTATAGGACCGCTCGCGGCTTCACGCCCGCGCCCAGAGCTATCAGCGGAGCTCATCCTCCCACTCGTACACGTCTTCCCACCACTCGCCGGTGCACACCCCGACGCGCCACTTCGACACATCATCTTCCGCCTGGTGGCGCTTACACTAACGCTCTCGCCCGACATACTACGCTTCCAACTTCTCAAGGAGTTGCTGACCGACAAGGATACGTCGCCCCAGTTTCGTGTTGCCGTCGTGGGCCTGGTGAAGGAGGCTGTCCTTGAGGGGTTAGCTCGGGGCGCGATGATCGCCACACCGATATTTCTACAAGAATTCGCGCCGATTCTATGGAGACCGCAGCTGCCTGCGGCAGATGGCGAGGATATCGCGGAACTGGAGGAATTTCTGGAATCACCAGAACCTCTGCGTTTGGTGGAGAGCCTGGGACTATTTTACGTTGTTCTGCAGCGTGATGTTGACAACAAGGTATGGCTTCTGCCGTGCTCAGTGTCACTGCAATCTGACATTGTCTAAGACCGGGATACGAGAACCGTCGTCAATGCGGAACGTGGAACGAGAGTTGCTCGCTCCCTTGCGTAGCAAGATGGAGAGCTGGAAACACGGTAAGACTTTTCAGCTGCGTCTGTTGTTGGAAGCCGCTGATGGTTGCATGTAGCCTCTGACCTTGCCGAGTCTCATGAAGATGACGAAGAACACGACCACTCAAGTCATGCCGTCATGCAGCTCGGGATACTGGAAATGTGGGTGGACAGGGCTGAATCAGCTATAACGAACCTACTGTCCGCTCCACCAACTCCAAGGTTAGGTTCATAACGACTCGAATGATGCTTGTGTGGATGAGGGCCTCTTGTAATGATGATCCTGTGTATCTACATATTCCGGTATATAATAGGCTGCTACTTTTCCTTTGAGTGGTGGTTGCGCTTCGATTGCGAGGCTGATGTTCATGCTAATCAGACTGTGACTGGGCTTTGGCTTCCTCTTTAGTGCGTTGTTCCAAGACTTCCATTAGTCTCTGTGCGAGGCCTTCGGTGAGTTGCAGGATGCCGTCTGCTGTGCATAGTCGGTAGGAAGGCATTGGTTGGTACGTGTCCGCTAGAATCTAGATCATACGACGTAAGATGCGTGCTGAGGGCATTGAATGGAGAAGATAATTACCTTGCCGCCCTCGACTCGAATCGACGCGATGATATCGTCGGGGTCTCCGATGCGTCCCAGTGCAGGTACATTGCGGTTATCTGTCCAAGCAAACAATCCGGAGTTAGGCTGCATGAGGCATAGGATCGTATATGGCGGGAGCGAGACTACCGTGTATGTGCATCCATCCCTGCTGTGTTTGAACCGCGCCGTTATTCTGCACCTCGTCGATGCCGTCTCGCAAGGCACTATGTATTGCTTCGTGAAGTACGCCGAGGAACTTGTCTGTCGAAGTTCCCCGCGTCAGCCAATCACAGAGGCGCTTTTACGCGAATACGCACCATTTTGTTTGAAGTCGTTCAGCCCTGCCTGCTCTGCCTCTGACGGCGCCGCCGCAGGCAGCCATCCGATCACCGCACATGAATCCACAGCCGTTGGGTATTCGGGTATGAAAGAGAGCGCGAAGACGGGCAGAGTGCGTGATATGGCGGAGGGAGGGTGAAAGAGGTGATAGAAGAGGTCTGGCCGGTCGGGGTCCGGGAATGACGTTGAGGAGGGTGAGGTCGTGGCAACATATGCACGCCGCCCGCATCCGCTGAAGTCCACGAGAGGGCGGTGTAGTGGTCGGTAGTTGCTCGGCTGTAAATAGGTGCGAGGGCTGCCATGGCGTGCTGCACCCGGCCGAAGAGCCTGAGTACTTGCTCTGGAGGCAAAGTTTCGAGCTGAGCCACTGGTCAAGACCTGTCTCCCGGTCCCGGAGAAAGACAGACGACTACGAGTCTCGGAGAGACATGACCTGAGCATGGCGAACTGAGACGACCTGGAAGCACGGGTTCAAGGAGACGCGGTCGCTTAACACGCGCCCGAGCGGCGGCGAGCGCTCGCAGCATCTCTCCTCTATCCTCATCGTTCACTACAAGCTTTTCCAGAAGCATCGTATGAAGCTTGCATTATGAGCGCGCACCTGCGTGTATCATGCAGTTGTTTTTCTCGCCGTGAAGTCGCGGTAAATGGTACAAGTGGTTCGCTCAATATTAGCAACTTTCGAGGCACACACCGAAGAGAGCTAAGTATAGGTGCGTCCTTCAGTCTCGGAGCATTCACGAGCCATTTCAACCCCAAGAATGTTCGCAGAAATAAATGTCTGCCGACTATCCGTACCTTTGCCAGCAGGCACCGTCGTGAAAAGAATGTATTAAGCGCGTATACCATGCGCCCATGTCTTGATTGTGCAGGACATGGTAACAGCGGACGCGAACTTCTCACGGGGTGGTGATGCTCTCGGTGAAGTGATGTACACTAAGGTCGTTCGGTCTATGATCCCCACTGAAGATTTCCTGCATCCCCGACCGCACACCGCATGGCGTGTCACTGTCGAGATCAGGCGCGCTTGAACATGACCACATAGTACAGGGCTCCTCTGGATCTCTTGTACCCATGGTGTTGGCACAGTGTGTATGCGGATGCCGCAACCGCGCCAGCGTCGGCGCTGCAGCGCCACCAGTGCGATGAAGCGCACGCCGGCCGCCCAGGTACGCATGGCTTTCTAGGTCGACTGTCTTCACTATTGCTAAAAATATTCCGCATCATATTTTGACAGTACACTCAGTATATGCGAGTCTTTCTAGTAATTGCAAAGCTACGGGGCTAATGGTAGGCTTCTCTACACGCATCCTATTCCATCTTGCAAAATACCCCGCCATGGTCATGTCATGCCAGTGTATCCCTCAAGGCTGTTCAGAGACAACGGACGGCACAGTGCAGCTGCGACCGCCCGTCCTGATCGAAATGTGTCACCTCGATGAGACACCCTGCCTAGTCGATATCGAGACTGGTATGTCGGCCGTCTTTACCTCTGGCGTGCTCATAGTACCACGCGGTTACGAACCTGTCTTACTCTGCAAGTGACTTCTGAATACGCAGAAACACACAGAGGCGGTTCGGTGTGGCGACGACGAAGCACAGTATAAAATGTCAGAGCAAGCAACCGGACAAACCAGCTTGTTGCTCCACTCCCGAGTTCACTAGCTGTCACAATGGTTTCTCTCTCCGCGTCGTTCACTCGTCTGGCGAGCTTCGTCCTTGCCATCGGATCGTTGCAAGTTTACGCTTTCAACCAGAACGCTAACAACAACGTGAGCATGTTACCGACGGTGCTACGACGTAATGTTGCTCATTGTTTCCATAGGTTGCTGCGTACGCCACCGAGAGCTGCGCACTCTGACTGAATCTGACATATCACTTATAGTTACTGGGGTCAGGATGCATACGGTAGGGACCCTGCTGCTCAGCCGTCCTTGTATCAGAAGACTATCGACTTCTACTGCCAGGTTCGTGCCCAGGTTGAGCATTTTACCACAGGCGTCTTTTTCTGATCCATCCGATGCATAGGACGACTCCATCGATGCTTTCCCCGTCGGATTCGTGAACGTATTTTCTAGCACTGGTGGTCTTCCCGAGATCAACCTGGCCAATGTCAGTTCAAAATAGATTCCTCCTACATCAGCCGCTCAATCTTGTTGCTCTCTTAGTCTTGTGGTGGCCCCGCCTTCCCCGGAACCGCCCTGTTGAACTGCCAATCCCTCGGTCCCGATATTCAGACTTGCCAGAACAAGGGACGCATCGTCACTATCTCCCTCGGCGGTGACAGCGCCAATAACGCGTTCTCCTCTGATTCTCAAGCTGCGGCATTCGGCGACCAGCTCTGGAACCTTTTCCTCGGTGGTTCCAGCAACACCCGCCCCTTCGGTTCGGTGGTTCTCGATGGGTACGTCTCGCATTGGCTCCACTACAGTCTTAGGCTGACTTAGGGCGAAAGCGTCGATCTTGATATTGAGGGAGGAAACACTGCCCACTACGCTGCGATGGTACAGCAGCTACGCAACCACTTCAACGGCGCTTCAAAGACGTGAGTGTCGATGAGATGGGCTCTCGAGAAGACCTGCTGATAATTTGCTGTAGCTACTATATCACCGGTGCTCCTCAGTGCCCCTTCCCAGATGCTTACCTCGGAAGGTGTGTATCGATCCCGGCTTGTTTCCTCGGCTTTTGTTCATCCTACGTACAGCGTGATCAACGCTGTTGCCTTCGACGCGCTCTACGTCCAGTTCTGTAAGTCAACTTCTTTCGTTTAAGTATCACTTATAGCTGAGATTTGACAGATAACAACAACTGCGGTGTCATTGACTATAACAGCCCTGGATCTTGGGACTTTGGCACTTGGTACGTTCTGAATGGTCTTCGCCGCTATTTGCGCGCTGACTAAGTCTACAGGGACAATTGGGCAAAGACCGTTTCTCCTAACAAGAACGTTAAGATCTACATCGGTGTCGGTGGCTCCCCCGCTTCGGCCGCAGGCTATGTCGACCCCGCTGGTCTCGCAACCATCTTCGCCGCCACAAAGTCGCAGTACTCGTCCTTCGGCGGTGCCATGGTTTGGGATGCTAGCTCTGCCTACAGTACGCACAATTCTTCCCCAATGATGACTCATTTCAGAGACTGACGGCAGCACAGACAATAACCGCTTCGACGCCGCTCTCAAGTCTGCCGTTGGCGGTTCCACATCTTCATCCCCGCCTCCGCCTCCGCCACCGCCACCGCCACCACCCAGCGGTAGCTCCCACCAGATTCACCCTAACGGCAACACTTCCAAGTGTCTTGATGTCCAGAGTGGTGTTTATGCTGATGGCACTCCCGTTCAGATGTGAGTCTCATTCTCGTAGACATGCGTAGTAGCGCTGATTGACTGTTGCCTAGTTACGACTGCAATGGCACTGGCGCACAGAACTGGTCGATCGTCCCCGGCACTACTGCTGTCCAGGTTGCTGGTACCAATTTCTGCTTGGACGCTGGTACTAGTATGTGCCTCTTCGTTGATCAATGGCTGAACGATCCAACTGACGTTGTTCGTCTAGCCCCGGGCAACGGTGTTCAGATGAAGATCTGGACATGTTACTCCGGCCTCGCGGCACAGACATGGTACTACACCGGCGACGACCGCATCGCTCTCCAGAACCAAGGTCAGTTCCCGACTCCAGTTTCCACCGCGTCTTTGTTGACACAGTCTCTGTAGGTCAATGCCTCGACCTTACCAACGGTTCGACTAACGACGGAACCATCATGCAAATTTGGGCATGCACTGACCAGGACACGAATCAAGTCTGGACTCTCTCATGAACGTCCCACGGACCCTTCCCGTCGTCGCGAGTGATAGGGGCGACGCGTCCGTGATGAATAGCAATGAAAGTATACGACATCATGTTGACCTCATCAGGACCATCTGTCAAAGTAGTATTTGTGGCTATTATATTTTTTGGCTCACCAATACTATGTTTGAACTATCTTGTTATGTAGCTGAGGACAGGGCTCGCATATCGCAACATATGGTGTGGGCGGCAATGTGGCAACACTGTCCAGTGCACATCCTTGGCTCATCCGCAAGAACACACGCATTTTTACGGCACGAAGATCTTATATCGAGCTTATCTGTTTTTGATTTCTTGGAGGCCTGATTCAACATCGTTATAAAGCGCCTACAGTCCTCAGTCGACACTTGGGACCCGGGAGCGAGGCGTCCGTTTCGAGGAAGCGGCACGTGCCAATAGTTCAGGCGCTTGGCCGTTCGAATGATGCGCGAGCAATTTTTGATGTTGAGATCGAACTTCGATGCGACAAGACGACATCACCTAGCTCTCGCACAAATTGCTACTAGGAATTGGTGGCATGGCAGCCTAGCATCATGGGACATGCGGATTAGTAGAGAACGCACAACCATGCTGCCAGTGGGACGCTCGTGACAGGGTAACTTTATCAGTGCGGCGTATCACGGTCTGTACATTCACACGCCTCCTCAAGCACATACGCTCACGCTCTTCCCAGGAACTCATAATCTTGTCGGAATGCCGAAACGAGCCACTCGGGACAAACTGGACAGCATCGGTGGTGCCTCGGTCCCGACACCCTCAGTTCCCGCCTCACCTCCGTTCTCCCCCAATCCAGCCGCAGACCTTATCGTACGATCATCGGATCGCATCGACTATTATGTCGTGAAAGCCGTTCTTGCTGTGGCCTCCTCGATATTTGACGACATGTTTGCAGTCGCCGGTCCCCATATTCCCCAAGCCGCGGCCAACGACACGGGACCCCATCTACCAGTGGTCGATGTCACCGAGAACGGCACGACCATCGAGCATCTCCTGCGCTTTTGCTTTCCTGTCAGCAATCCCATCCTTGGAAGCGTTTCGGAAACGGTCAATGTGCTGGAGGCGGGGAGGAAGTACGAGATAGAGGTGGCGAGGACGGCTTGCGAAGAGGCATTGAGCCGCTTGGCAGAGGTGGAGCCGCTCCGCGTGTATAGCATCGCGTGCATCTTCGGCATGGAGGACGTCGCACGCATCGCCGCGAAGAAGACACTTCGACTCTCTCTGGAGGAGATTCTTGATACCACTAACGTGGTAGAGACAGCACAGGTCAGCTTCGGCTGTATCCAGCGGCTGTGCACATTTCGCAAGGCATGTCAGGTACAAATCGCTCCCCTTGTCACGTGCCAATATTGGCTCTGGGACAATTACGGCGACATGCCTTGGGTTCGTCAGCAGACGGAACTTGGCTGCTGCTCCGAGTTCAGAACGAAAGGCAAGCCGGGCGTTGGCAAGCGGCATCCTCCCCAGCTCTCGATCAAAGAGTGGTGGCGGGGCTACATGATGGGTATGAATGGCGCTTTTGCGAACATCTATGCTACAGGGAGATTAGTGCAGGCGGAGATAGATGCTTTTGACCAGGCGGCAGTGGCAGCGATCTCCTGCAAACAATGCCGTCCTGTAGCTTTCAAGGAATTTCGGACATTTGAAATCAATCTCAAGAAAGCGTTACAAGACAGCATCGACCAAGTGCGTGTATAACTCTGACCGGCTTCCGATTGTATTTTGAACACATTGGTCTTGCAGGTCGCGAGAAGTCATTCGTTTGTCGTAGCGACGGCTCTCTAGGACTCGGATGATCGTACGCCGTGCCAGTGACGTCTCTATATTAAAACTGTAAAACTCAATGTCAATCTGGACAGGATTGAATGACGAAGCTTTCACTATCACGAAATGTTTTAGTGCGTGTACTACGACGATATCGCCAATAAGACTTTAGTCTCGTAGCCTGGCATCCGTTGCTCGGTCCCTAGGCCCAGTCTCTTCGGAATCTTTTGCAGCCAGTATTTCCACAGGCACAATTGTCATCATCATAATATCGCCCCATGCACTGTGAGAGCGGTCCGCGAAGGCACTAACGCCCAATCGCCGGATCCGGTCGGCGTCTGCACTGAAGCCTTGCGCAGGCCTCGTGCCATTCAGACGAGTCTTCAGGCTTGCACACTCATACCATCCAAAGCGCAGCAATCAGTTCAAGAAACGTCGATGGCAAGCAACCAGCAAGGCGCAAGCACTCCCACGAACCCTCCATCCCAAGCCGACACACTGAAACCCGTCATCCCTACGGCGCCACCTCCTTTCTCCGGCAATCCCACGTCCGATCTTATCATCAAATCGTCGGACGGCGTCGAGTACCATGTCGTCAAAGCGATCTTGGCTGCGGCCTCCGCGATCTTTGACGATATGTTTGTGGTCGCGGGACCACCTGCTGTCGCCGATGATCAGAAGAGTGGCGAATCTCATCTCCCCGTAGTCGATGTCACTGAGGACAGCAAGACTATCGATCATCTCTTACGCTTCTGCTACCCTGTCAGCAACCCTCAACTTGGAGGTATACCTGAAACTGTCAAGGTGTTGGAGGCGGCGAGGAAGTATGAGATCGTTGTGGCGAGGGTGGGCTGTGGGGGAATATTGTGTCGGTTTGCCGATACAGCCCCCCTTCGGGTCTATTGCATCGCTTGCATCTTCGGGCTGGAGAGCGTTGCCAGGTTAGCCGCTAAGAAGACACTCCGCTATTCTCTGGACAGAATCCTTAGCTCCACCGCGAAGGAGACGGAAGAAATCAACTTCGGGTGTATGAAGCGCCTCTGCACGTTCCGCAAGGCATGTCAGGCGCAGATCATACCGATCGTGACGATGAAGTATTGCATCGAAACTTTTTCCATGCCTTGGGTAACCCCAAGCAGACTGGTCAAAGGCGCCCACGATTTGTTGCGCAAACACTACGCACCAGTATAAGCGAGGTTATTGGGACGGCGAACACGTCGTAAAGGAGTGGTTGGGAAAATATATGACGGAGATGGGCGCTGCTGTGTCGAACATACACACAATGGGCAGACAGTCTGCGACGGAGGCGGATGCATGCCATCGGGCTATAACGGCAGCAATCATGTGCGAGAAATGCCGCCCTACAGCCTTCAAGGATTTTACGGCATTCGAGTCGAAATTACAGAATGCGATCGATGCTGGTATTGACAAAGTGAGAATCAATATCGCTCTCTGCTCTACAAGAATATGTCTGACTACACTTTCTACGCAGGTCGCCGACAGTCACTCGTTCACCGTAAAAGATGACAGCCGTCGTTCACAGACGGTGATAGAAGGTATGAACTAATTACTATCGTGCAACCCGTACTTCAATGAGACACGCCACTTTGTGACGAAACGCCTTAAATTCCTTAAATTGATGCCAAAGCGTGCGAAGAAAATGGCTACCCAGCTTTCTTGTGAGGTCCCGCACCTGCGGCTGAGGTCCCATGTGTCACTATCCATGGCCAGAGATTAGTCCGAACTGGGCGGTTATCAGATCTAACGCCCCAGTCATGCGCAACTGACAAACTCAACTTAAGGGAGTGCTAACACACCGCGTTGTAGGTATTGCAGATATGAAGAGTTTCTGATATTTTGGTTGTCGTTGGACGATGATCTCGTAGTCATCGTCACTCGTCGCTTGTAGAGCTGGGAGACGCGTCGCGATCCTTTTCGATGACTACATCACGTGCTTAGAATCTGAACGTCGTTCTGCTCTGATCGCGGCTAGCGCAAAAATATGTGAACAGCAAGAACACGCTAGAGCGAAAGAAAATTAGTTTTGGCTCACGGTACTGGGATTTTTAGACATAAGGAGGGGTTGTTAGTTTGAGTAAGTACATCCTTACGTAATCTCTCGAGTGATTTTTCTGCGATCGCTCTAGCGCTGGCAATACATTGCTTGTTTCGTCCACCCATCACACTTAGTTTTCTAATCCGACTGGTTTTACGAACCGGACCCATAAATCGACCGTAAATTGGCACCAGTCCAGTTCTAGTCTCGTGCGCGTGCGGGAAAACCGAGCGCGTTGATGGGGAAACCGAACGCGCGGACCGCCATCAATAGAACTTGTGCCTCGACTCTCACGCGTTGCGCGCCGACCCTCGCGACCACCAAGCTCGCGGGGCTCTTCTCGCGCCATCGGCCTCTGCGTGCCACTTCCAAGTGTACGCGAATGGGTAAATGACTGCCCGCAGAACATACTGA
>ALYI01003770.1:0-23107 GCA_001969225.1 Ceriporiopsis andreanae CBS 279.92 | reverse complement strand
GCGTCAAAATGTTTCGGACCCTCCCGCCCAGGCCCTTTGAAGTTGGAGCAGACCTTATATATGCAAAATCCGATCGACTATCATCGGTTGCTTATATAAGGTCTGCATTGGAGACTAGCTGTGTCGTGTCGACGACGACATGGACGGGTCTTCCCCAAATTCGTACTACACTGATCTTTGCGTGCTGATACAGACTGTTCTATACTGGCAGACCCATCGCGTTGTGCAACCACGACCATTCTTGCCCTTTATCTTGAATTGTAGCTCCGGGACCACCTTCGGAACCGCGCATTCCGCGTGACGCGTCAGAGCCTCGAGGTGCGTTTCCCTTGCATGTTCGTTTGAAACTGCAGCTGATACGTCTTGTATCGCAGCAGGTCGCGCATATCCGCACCGATGCCCGCGCTTGGCCCCTTCACCCACTCTGCCTCGTTTTCCCAGCTGTCCAACGCTGTCTTCCTTTCCCGCCTTCTCAACGTTCAGCGTTCGGCGCGTCCGCCAATCCACGCCGGAATATTGCGTTCAAAATTCAAATTCCCGAAAATAATGGTACCACGACGCTCGTGAATGCCACCCTCTGATGGCGAATGACGGGCACTGATATCGGTCCTCTGTGTACAACGCGTGACAGAGCCGTTGGGTACGTTTTCTTTAGATGCTCATTTGAAACTGCCGCTGATACGCTTTGTAATCCAGGAGGTTGCGCATATCCGCCTATGCGGTCGTGCATATCCACACACGCCACATAGGTCGCGCATAACCACCTGTGTGATCGTGCTTGCCGCTCTCTAAGCGAAGATGGGATGGAAGGACCTTTCTACTGATCCGGCGCGGTGTACACTCGACGGTCTTGACGTGGGCCCTTCGTGAGTTTTTTGTTTCTACGTGTATTCTTTCGAGTAGACGGCTTGATGCACCCTCAGTGCCTGGCGCGTTAGCGGTGCGGCTCGTGGGGTATTTTTCAATGACGATGGAGAGCACCAGGCGATTGGTCTCTATCCGCGCTGCCACCTTTCTACCGGTTGCGCGCAGAGAGACGGCGTGCAGGCCAGTGTAACGACTTCACTCTGTTCATCGACGCAGCGCGCAGCTCGGGCTGCTTGCATCGGAATCGGTGGGCACCTTGCCTGATCTTCGTCCGTTCACTTGCTAATCGCGTTCGCAGAATGTCCATAATGACAAGTCACTGCTTCACAGAAGCGGTGTGCGGCTGGTCGTCGTGATGCAATTCAACGGCCATCGTATGCTCCCCGCCACATTTCCTTCGTGTTTGTGTCATGTACCTTCACGATATAGATCCCGAATTACGTCTAGTCGACTTCGTTCAATGACCAGTGGCA
The DNA here is from genome assembly GCA_001969225.1 of Ceriporiopsis andreanae CBS 279.92. Classification (NCBI taxonomy): domain Eukaryota; kingdom Fungi; phylum Basidiomycota; class Agaricomycetes; order Polyporales; family Meruliaceae; genus Ceriporiopsis; species Ceriporiopsis andreanae. The sequence goes on along the minus strand of ALYI01003770.1, from coordinate 21,767 downwards.
ATGGGCGCGTGCTAAAGACGTCCGCACGAATACCACGTGTCATCGAAGAAAGTGCGTCCGGCCCGCATAGAGGAAGAAGCGACACCTTATCAGACCCACAACTACGAAGCGCATTGGTCTGCCAGTCAGCACTTCCCACCGCTCTTTCAACCTCCCACGACGTCGCGAGTACCGTCCTCTTCGATTGTCCGCACTCTTGGCCTGTGAACGCCCTAACAACTCCCCTCGACGCCTCCGCGGCTTATCCCTCGGATACAGCCCCGATCGCAGCACTGAATCAAGTTTCGTATTCGCCTTTGTACGTGCATTTATCCCTCTAGCTGCTGCACAAAGCTCACATCGCGATAATCATATCGCAGAAATCGAAAGCATGGTCGGAATTCCGCCTGAAACACGTGCTGCGCAGCAGAAGGAGATGTTTGAAGCTCTCGATGTGCTACGTCGAGAGCGGGAAGCACTCGCCGAGGCGTCGTCGCGGGAGCAGGCGGCACGCACTGCGAAGTTCACGCGAAAGCAGCAAGCTCGTGCCGAGGCGTTCAAGAGAGAGCTGGAAATGCACGACGAAATTTCCGCGCGGGCACAGGCACTCGTTCGACAGCAGGAGTGTATCCTAGGATCGCAACTGAACGCACTGTCGCCTATCTGCTGTCTACCAACGGAGGTCCTCGAACACATTTTTCTAGCGCATGCCGCGCTGAACCGATACGCCTACGAGCAGAAGGGCCTGTTGTACCCGGGTCGGATCACCGCCAAGTACGATGAGAGCTGCTCTCCTTTCGCTTGGACGAAGACCCTTCACGTCTGTCACCGCTGGCGCGACGTGGCACTCCATGACCCGCGCTTGTGGACGTGGATTGTGTTAGTGCACACGACTGGTATCGGCGATTACGTCCAGCAAGCCGTTGCACGCTCCGGACAGCTGCCTCTCACGGTGTCAGATGCTGAACGTCTAGACACGACTTACCCTCTACTCTATCCGCATATCGGGCGGATATGTAGGCTTACTAGAACATGCGAAAAGGAGACCAGCGTCTTTTTATTTAGGGAGGTCGCCCAGCAATCTCTGTGGCCCCTCCTAGACACCCTGCATTTGCATCGCTCTGTGGACTTTCCGGAAAATTGGGTCCTCCTACCACTGGCCTCCATGTCGCTTCCCAAGCTTGCATGCCTTAGCCTTTACGGGTTTTCCGGTCTAGATCCGTTGCGGCCGTTCCTTCGCCCTACCTTGGTGGATCTCTCCATTGGAGGGTTCCACAAGTTTCTGGCCATATCGCTGGTATTGCTGCTGCAGGACCTGCCACAGCTTCGCCGGCTGACCCTCAAGGACGTCAGGTGCACTGATGTCCCCTACCTCCATATTTCCGCCCCATTTTCGCCACCTGCCTCTACCGTCTACCTCACATGCCTGCAAGAACTCGCCCTGAGGGGAAGTTTTCACGACGGTTCTATACTGTCATGTGCTTACATCCTCCACCATCTGCGTTTCCCGCTTGTCACTGCGGTACGCTTTGACATGGAGCTTGTTGACGGTTTTACTCTACTCGACCGGTGCCGATTCCTGTTTTCGGTGGTCATCAGCGCTATGGAACCTTGCGACAACCCTGGCCCTACCATCTTCGAGCCTCAGAGTATACACGTCGACATCTCTGGGAAACATTCTACCCATTGGTTGGCCCCAGGCGAGATGAAGCCAGGCGAGATAAAGCTATGGGCTGACGTGCAATCGCTGGATTGTCTAATTGCAGGGAGGTGGTCGACGCCGCCGCGCCTCGCCATCCGCGTGTCAACGGGATTGGAGGACACAATGACCTCCATCACCGAGCTCGTCGATATATCCGGCGTCAAGACCGCGTATGTCGGCATCGGCGTCGACGACATCATGTTCCACACGATGTCTGCAGTCGTGTGGCTCGGGAATGGTGGCATGGCAGAAGAGGGTGCGGGCGACGTGATGCAGCGTCTCCTCGACGGGCCAACGTCCGAGGCTGTAATGGAGGATACTATGCGGTATCTCTTTCCCGCGTTGAAGAGCGCGAAATTCCGCGCCGAGTGGAACAAGCAGCTGCCCTGGGTCGAAAAGGAGTGGCGGAGCAATACGGACGGATTATTGGAGAGGCTTCGCGGCGTGTTCCCCTTGCGCAAAGAGCTCGGTATCAGCATAAAACTTCGCGCACTGCATCCGCGTCCCATCCGGAAGCTGGCTAGCCAAGAGTACGACGTCTACGTGGAGCCTCTCTTTGCGCCGCACGAGCGACCTACGCCAGCCGAGCAGACGGTCATCTCTCTGCCTCTCGATGCGTCAAGGCTCTACGACTAGCTGCTCCAAGCCTGCTAATGAACATCTAGATGTAATCTTTTTGGTTGCCCGGGGCTTCCGGATGCATGAAGGACGGAGCGCGATCTGGTACCGCGCTGCAGACCGCTCCGCGCGAACCAGGAACGACCCAGGACGTACTGTCTTAGCATGACCACGACATCAGTATTAGTGGGCCACGACGCCGCACGCCGCGTACGATACACCCGCAACGTCAACGTAGATCTATGGCATGGATATATTGCTAACGGTGGATCAGCGCGCTCGAGCAAGAGTGAGACGGGAGGCGGACTAGCCAGCAGGTCTCGTCCGACTGTCCACTTCCTAATAATCACGTCCCATCGCACATGCCCCAAGCAGCGTGCCCCGAGAAGTTCTTGGATTTGGAATAAATAGTACAATAGTTGCTTGGAATGAGAGAAGTCACGGCCATTTTCAGACCGCCTGGCATCCTGTGAAACTCGAAACCTTCGCTATTGTATGCCCTTCCAACTCTTCTACAGGATCTGTGCGCAGTTTACCGTGATCCACGGCATCCTGCTGTCCAGCGAGCTGCCGCAGAGAAAGAGCGATTGTGGAGTCTCCGCTGCGGTTGGAATCCACGACACTATTGGTGGTCGGCAGAGCGGGATATGTGACGTTGCCATGGAGTGGGGCATCGTGCGCTGCGTGCACGCGGATGATAATCAGGTTGAAGGCGATACCCTGCCGCCTTTGGGTAAGTATCACACAATTTGAACGATGATCAGTCACGACACTCACAACTACTTGCTTGACCACGACTCCGATACATTCAGTTGCCGCCCGATTTGGCAAGGTACATACTATCAGGAGGATGGAGAGGGTGTAGAGAGCCCCGGACTCTACGATGATGCGAATTGTCCGCGATGTTCTATCAGGATTGGTGGATAGACCAGATACCCCTGCGGAGGTTCGCCATAGTCTGAACACGATCAACGCTGTCCGAGGAAGAGAGGTCAGTGTGCGGAGACTCGTAGATTGTCTCACACTTACAGGTAGCCGCAATACTCAGAACTAGTGTTAGCCCGAAGCCCGCATACTCAAGCGAGTCGAGAGTAGAATCATTGAGATGTTGGCGCATGGCCCCTACCACGACGCTGGCTACACCACATGCTAGAGAAAGTAGGTCAGTTGACCGAATGTAGCAAATGCTCAAAGACGTACACAAGCCTGTCACATAGAGGAGGATGGGCAATAGTATCACCCGACAGCGCCTCCCATAGATATGGTACAGCCGAAACATCTGCGGACAGTCAGTACTCTCAGCATTGACAAAATACGGAAATGCAGACCAGGGTACCGTCTCCAAGCGCCGTTTGGATGATGAAGGCGGCCTCGCCCATGGCTGCCATCCAACTGGTATTTTCTATGCGTTCGAGAGCTTCCGGGCTTGAGGAAGCCGTCATCAGGGTTAAGGACAGGTTGAGCGCCACTGTGGTAAAAAAACGTACCGAGTTAGGACAAGTTAGCGAATGATGTCAGGATACGTACCATCAATGGTGGATACGACCATCATAGCAAGGGCTACAGAGATCATGCCTCGTCGAATGCGTTGACGGCGTCTGGAATGCCACGATTCATCTGACCGGAGCAAGACTCTCAGACAGTAGCCAAAAGAGACCAGGTTGATGCCTGTCATGGGCTCGATAAATCAAGGTATCTCATCCTGCTATTGGACGTACCATATGCAATACTTCCTATGAATACACCAACAATTCTGGTCTCTGTAGAAATCAAAGTGGCCATGATTGAGGAAGGAAAAACGATGGCACGAGCACCCTACTTATACCTCACGGAACACCTGAGAACGATGCAGAGAATGGCAATGAAGGGTATCATATTGGCACGAGCAGACCGCGACACCGTCGCCTGCGGCTATCGTCTCTGGAAGTGATTTGTAAAAGCGCGGGGACTAGAGGTAAGGAGCGATATTACGTACTGATTGAGGGAAAACGGACGTCTCGTCGACAAGTCAGTGCGCTTTGTCTGATAGCACTCAAGGTCTTCAACAGACATGGAAGTCGACGGTCGTGCTAGTGTCCACCGCACTCGATGCAATGCTTAGCGCTGATATCCGGGTACACAGAGTTGGAGTCATCACGAGTACTTATCATGTTGTGAGCAAGATGATCAAGAGTTTGACACAACTATAGCACTGTTCTGACTTTGCCTTCCCGTGCTGATGATTCCGGGATGAATAAGTATCTGATGGTCAGATATGACATCGCTTCATCTGTGCCGTCCCGCACTCACCCTCTTCGAGTATACGCGAGTACGTCTTCAGCACGCGTCTCATCGTCACTAGCCATCGAACGAGCTCGAAGCCAGGCGTAGTGGCGGCTGCTACAAGCGAGCATTCAGTAGAATGATTTTGATAGAGCATGTATAATCGGACTAACGGCATGTCACGATCACGCGGAGAACGATGCCTGACGGGCGCCGCTGGATCATCTCACAACGACGAGCTTGCACGTCTCTCTTGACGAGGCGGCTGAGGCACATCGTGACCTGCCATCTTGGACATTAACCAGCGCGCGGTGTGTGTTGTGCCGCCGCGCCATAAACATGGCGATGAAACCTACCAATATTGCAATTACATCAAGGAGTGCGCTCGGTATCGGTACCGGCGATGTTTTTCTTTCGCTTTGACAAGCGGGTGGATGCCAACGAGATCGCAATGGGCCCTAGGTCTTCTCCCGACGCGGGATCGCAAAAGGCGGCTCACGACGCGAGTAATTCTTCGGTGTATGATGTATCACCACCATCAGGAAAGCGACTAGATGGCAAACAGCTTCTGTAAATTTGGCTTTAAACTAACCTCCTATGGCATGACCTACGTCAGCGACATGTTCATTCTCAAAGAACAGCGGGAGACGCACCGCGTAACGTGCTTGAACGCGGTATGCACCGCTTCCGCACTCGCTAAGGAATTGGATATTCATGTCCGTCAGACATCCTTTCTGTGTAGCGAAATGCCTTCAACTATACATGACAGGGAGGAACAGATGAATGGTGAGAAAGCGAGGCGAAATTGGTACAAAAAAGCGGCGAAGTAGACGTCAGGAACAAAATATGTTGAGCGCCCGAGGGCAGCGGTTCAAAAAAGTATGAAGCACGTGCAGCACGTCCTCCCGCGAACCGAGCCGGAAGACCAATTCACCATTTGCGAGGGGTTCTACAATCCAAGCGTTCTGTGGGTACGATAGTAAACCTACACCTGTATACACGGTTGTTCGATGTTGCATTAGCAGGATGAGAAACAAAACTTTGAACAGAAATATATGTGAATCGGGACGCCGAACGAATGGGCAATGACCATGATGGGTAGAGCTCTGTCCAGGATGCAGGGAGCATGGAGGGCGGAGCGCGATCTGCGTCTGCTAGGCGTCGCCGACTGGCGGCTCCAGAAGTCATCGGGACTGTGTACGCAGCGAGATCAGACCATCGAGCATCTGGCAGCATGGGGAAAAGTCAAACACACCGCGGTTGCCCGATATCGCTTCTATACCCTTCAACGCCGTCAATCCTAGTCAGTACTGTGCCATTGAAACCCGGGTCTGCGTACCAGTGCATGCACCACAACGCGAAAGCACGAAGGTCGAAAGCCCGAGACGTGCGCCAAGGGCGGAAGCCCAACGCGCGAGCATAGCTCGAAAGCTCGACACCTGCACAAGGTTCGAAAGGACGACATCTGTGCGCGCCGTGCGATCCCAGCACCGTATGAGCTGCGCGGCAACACGCGTCGCCGGCCGCTCGTGGTGCGCGCGCTGACCGGGGCGCATTCATTCGCACGGCCCTACGGTATCATCGTGCGCGTAACCGCACGGCCGCGTACAACACTATAACGGCAGTACGAAAGCATAGCAAGGATAGATTGCTAGCCATCGGTCAGCGCGTTCGAGCGTTGAGCGGGGGAGATGAAGATGGGACACGGACCAGCCAGCCAGCCCGAGCACTATCTCGTCCGCTTTCTATTTCTCGACCGACGACAACCGCTTTGGTTTTCGGATTCGGATACCCTGCGCATGCTGCGACGCGGAGATCTGCGCGTGCTAGGACTGCAAGGCCCGAAGACCATCGTGACTGTACGCAGTGCGATCAGCACATCGGTCATCCGGGAGCGGGAGACAAAGCCGGACGCACCGTGGTTACCGTCAGCCCGTCCCTTTGACACGCTCTTACTCGTATATGCACCTGCACCGCTGCTCGTATGTATATGCATCTGCACCAATGGCACTGGCACCAGACGCTACCACCAACATCGACACTCCTGAAGTCCAACAACATCGCACTCCTGATCGCCGCCAACAGCAGCTAGAAAGCCGTACACTTTCACGAGCGAAAGTCCGACACTTGCGCGAGTCTTGCGACCCGGGACCATGCGATGCCCCGCGCCAAACGCGCCGCAGGCCGTTTCGCCGAGTACGCGCCTATCTTCTCAAGCCATTCGTCTTCGACCCAGGGCAGCTGCTTGTCCCATTCAACGCGGATCTTCACGATCTTCAGAGCGGGGAAGGGACGCGGCGTGATGTCCTCTCCTGCACGACCCGGGGTGCACAGGAGACCCTGAACCACGTCGACCACACCCTCTTCCTCCATGTCCATGCCGCCAAGACCGAGGCGACCGCAAACATCTTGCGAAACGCTGTGGGGTCGAGGCGGGCGTCGACGTCGACATACGCCGTCGTGATGCTAGGCAAATAATTGTGCTCGGCGATGGCGGTCATGATGTCCTCCAGTCTCGCACTGGCCGCTACGTGGAAGGTAAGACGCGGCGCCGTCAACCACTTCCCCATAGTGAGAAGGTCCAGCGATTCCACGCCAACCCACAGCTTGATCTCGCCTGGGGCGCGCCCGTTGGTTGTAGTCCTGGAAGCGTCGATGTGTATACTCTGGGGCTGAAAGACGGTACCAGGGGTGTCGCCAGGTTCCATAGCGCTGGTCACTGCCGCAACCAAGAACCGCCACCAGTCGAGTGGAGGGTTATGAATCCTTGTATTGATATCAAAGCGTACCTCGGTGGCAAGCGGGAAACGCAGATGACTGAGGATGTATGCGCATGACAGTATATCATGGTCTTGCGAGCCATTCAGGACGAGCTCCCGTAGGCAAGCGAGGTAGACGGTAGAGGTAGGTGGTGAAAATTGATCAGGTATCCGGAGCGGGGAGACATCAGTGCAATTGACGTCCTTGAGGGTCAGCCGTTGGAGCCGCGGCAAGTACCCCAGCAATGATCCAAGCGACATGGCCTGAAAATAACAGATTGATTCGATGGAGAGATCCACCAACGTAGGGCGACGGAGATAAGACAACGAATCTATGCAGTGAAACCCGTAGAGGCGAAGGGATGCGAGCTTGGGAAGAGGCAGTTGCGCGCATTTTGCTAGGAGATCCGGAGCCTGAAAATAGTTACGCACATGCAGGCTGTCCAAAAAGACCCATCCAGATCGCTGGACTGCCTCCACAAATAGAACCCAGTCCTTTCCCGACTGTACATCGGTCGTGAGGCTGTGTATACGATCAATATGCGGGTAGAGAGGAGCGTAGATTGTTTGTGAATTTTCACAATCCTCCACAGTCACGGTAAGAGGTAGTAATCTAGATCGTTCAACGGCGTGCTGGACATGATCGGCAATACGATCGGGAGACGTGCCTTTGAGCACAATCCACGTCCACAAGTGCGGGTCATGGAGTGCCACGTTGCGCCAGGGACGGCAGATGTGGAGGGTCTTCATCCAGGCAAAGGGAGACTTGAGCTCGTCGTATACCTCGGGGTATCGTATAACTCTTGGCTGTAGCGCGATCGTTCTGTCATACGTGCACCGGTTTAGTGTGACGTACGCCAAAAAGATATGTTCGAGGATGTTCTGTGGTAGGGAGCAGGCGGATGCTGAAGCGGTCAGCTGCCGAACGAGTGTCTGCGCCCACACGAAAGCTCCGGCTTGTTTTCCCAGTTCACGCTGGAACGCCTCCGCGCGAGCATCCTGCTCTCGCGTGAACGCCTCAGTGCGTGCCTCCTGCTCTTTCCTGAACGCCGCCGCGGAAGCTTCCCTTTCTTGACGCCACATATTCATAGCCTCAAGAAGCGCCTTCTTGTGCACCGCATGTGCGTCGTGAGATGTTTCGTCCATGGGATCGATCTCTGTCATACGAGTACTGTGACGTTAGCGGAAGGTAGCAATTCGAGAGTAAACGCACGCACGAATGCACACGCGAATGGTATTCTGTATCGTGATCACAATAGTATTCGGAGTTTGGTTATATTTCGGGAGCTATGGAACGGCGAGCTGTGCTGGCACCGAGAGGGGCTGTGGTTCCGTTGACGGCCACTTCAATGCGTGAAAGTATGAGCTGACGGGGCTCGTAATGTCGTGGGGACCTTGGCTGGCAGGTAAGTGCGCTTTTGTACCCAACGGTCAGATAAGACATCGCTCCTTGCTCATTACGGGCGGTACGCACTTTCTTTGAAGCAACGTGGTGTCCACGCGGACGTCTTCTTCAAGAGCCATGATTACTAGTCATTGAGCGAGGTCGGAGCTAGACTTGGTTGTGGAGCTGCCATGCAGCATTTCAGTCAAGATCAGCTTGATTGAGCATGTCGCAGGGGCTGATACGAACGCAAAAACATGCCCATCGTGACTTTCTATCTTTGCATGTTCGGCGGCAGGCGGAATATGATATGCGGGCTGTCTTACTGTGAGCAAGTGAATGAGCCATAAATGTGAGAGAAACGCCCACCGATGCGGGTGCCGTCAGAAGCGGCGGTCGTGCGATGGTGAAGGCCAGAAGTCGGACCCTGTGGCGCGGTCGAGGAACCGAATTGCAGTGCGGATAGAAATCGATCGACCCTCGTACAAACCAGTACAGCATCTTCAGGGCGATGGCCTAGCTGGGTGTGCGTCGAGTGGGCATGGGGCTCTGCGCAAACGAACAATGAGACGGTCTATTCGGAGAAACGCTCATAAAGATAGATGCGATACTCACGAAGGGTGCATGTCAGTGCTCCAGACTGCTAACAACGGGGTCCTTCCATTATATCGTCGCCGAGTGAGCGGCAAGCGCGATCGCATAGGTGGATATGCGCAGCTTCCGGTCCCGCCTGGATGCTGTATGTTGGATGTTGGATTACAGGCGACAAGCATAGACACATAGTCGTCGAGAAGTAAAATCGACTTGCGGGGTGAGAAGGATGCGGAAAAGAAGCAAAGCTGACGCCGGGGTCCGGGCCGTGGGCGTCGGTTCTACAATTTCGAAGTGCGCGCACAATGCGAACTGTACGTGCTCTTATGACCGCTCCGTGTGAACTGAATCAACCCTGCACGAACTGCGATGGGTTCTCTGTCCCCGAGCTTGAGCTATCGTATCCTGCCGTCCCAGAACTACACCCGCGCACACGGTCCTCGAATGTCTGATGTGATGCGATTTGATTTTATACTTCAAAGATCGATGTTCGGACGTGTGTGCGTCGTGCCAGTATCGCGCTTGAACCCTGGTTGACGGTGACACGCAGCGATCCGCGCTTCTCGTCCAGCAGGACCCGAGGGCGCCACTGCGCGTTGCCCGCCACGCCAATGCAACGCGTATCGCCACGCCCTGCAGCGCAGGTGACCACGCGCCGCTGCAGCGCAGGTCGACACGCGCCGCTGTAGCGCGAATCTCCGCGCTCTAGTACTCCTGGATCATCACTCTCTGTAGCCCGCGTCTCGTGGCGTCCGAGAGCCTGGACTCAGATCGGAGAGGATGGCACAGCGCGTCATCTGTAATGCTGTCCAACAAAATGCTAGCGCAGGGCGATATATTAGAGTAGGGTGAAAGCCGCGTCCCGCCTTGATGAGGATATTGAACTCGATGAGGTCACCTCCGCCTAGTCCCCGCGTGCCACCGCGAAAAGAATTGAAATGCTGATGAAAGTCGATCAAGCATCAGATAACACAGAGGGCACCGTCGGGAGAGACGCCCCTGGGTGGTACGCCACACATCCGGCATCGCGTATGGGCCGGGAGGAAGAATGACAAGACCTGTTCAACGAAACGTCCGTGAGTTTTCAGGCCGATCTAAAATGAGAACCAAAACACACGTCAATGCCGAGGAAGATCTTGACAGAGTTGCGCTACTGTTGCCAGGGCATTGTGTGCGGCAGGCGCGACCCTACAAGTACGAGCTAAGGGGCGAGATACATCAAATGCATCTCTAAATGAACGACCAAAGAAGATACACCTATCTGAACACTCTAACACAGATCGCGTCATTCCCGCACCTTTCAGGAACTATTTCCAGGACTATGCGCGGGCCCCGTCACTCGCGATTGGGAGGTTGAAACGGCACCATTTTGCTGGAGGATATAAGTATCAGAATGTTGGATGCTATATGTATACGCGAGAAGCACGAACATATAGGTGTCGAAGAGTGGATATTGAAACCGGGGCGAGACAGACCCGAAGGCGTGGCAACCTGTTTGGCGGACGTTGAGCGCCCACGGACCGCGGTTCGAAAGAGCTTGAAGCGGGCACGACGTGAACTGCACGCGCCGAGGGGGACCGTTCCGCATGAACCGCACACCAGGTCCCGAGCAGGAACAGAAAAGGTCTTCAAAGCAGCCGGCGCGCTGCAACTTGCTAGTCGCAGGTCAGCGAACCCGAACGAGAGACAGACGGACGACGTATCGGTGCTTACACACAGCAAAACTACCTCCACGCACCCCAAGACCAGTTCCACCGGCGTTGCATGAACAGGTCGAAGCGCCAGTGCTAGTAGTAGGTAGCGGTCAGCACGGTGAGAATCGGCGGAGGACGCACGCACCGGGATACCATTGACACGACACCTGGGACATGCTAGTGACTCGACCCCTTTCCCACCCGCCTCTCGCAGTACTATACGGTCTTGCTAGTAACCATAGTCGACGACGAGTACGAGAGACCGCAGCCATCAAGCAAGACGATGCGTGCCCTGGGCGACGACCCCGAGGCGTGTAGCTTCGTCTGGGGGTCAGGGTCGAGGGCATGTATCGATTGGACGGAGGTAATGGGTCGTTTGTATCGAAAAAAAAGCGGTATTATGCGATACTAGATAGGTGGTAGAACGGCACAGCGTGCAAGCCACTTGCCAGTGGTCGATCCGGCCAAGCAATATTGTATGGTGCCCTTACCGCGGCAGGACTAAGCAGAGGGTACGCATCCGTGGCTGGTCGTCAGGAGCGACGGGTGGGTGATCGCATGCTGGCGGTCGAATTCATGAAGAGTAACGGGGAAGAGGCTCGAGGGCGACGGCGGGCAAGGGCAAGGGCAACACGCACGTCGAAGGCTCCACGTGACGAAGGGGAAGCCCTCGGGGGACAAAGGCCCGCATTCGAGACGACCAGCGATTCGAGCATGACGATGCAGCAGGGTGAGAGAGGGAAGGAAGAGCAAGACGCCGGCCCGGGGATATATACCGCCCGGGCGCCTCCACGCACCCTGTCCCGACGTCCATGGTCGCTCGCTGTCGACGCGCCGACCTCTCGCGTCCGTCCCCTCCACCAACCCCGTCATCACCCACGCGTCACCCGGCCCTAAGCCACATCACCGCCCGCCGCCCGCTGTCCGCGTAGGCCGGACACGTCACGGCCGCAGCTGGGAGGTCGCGCTGCCTGAGTGTAGAGTTGGGTACAGCGCTTTGAAGGCGTCGCTAGTCGGGTCGCGAGCGTCGGCGAACGGAGAGCGGTTGACTCAGCAGATCCTGCACGCCCTTACCGGTACGTCAGCCGCCTCCCGCCGCCCTGACGTCCGCGTACCCCAGGGTCGCCTCCCCGCCCGGCTCCAATGGGTGTGCGTGACGCTTGGACGGCGGCCGACGGTGCTCACCCATGTGCCCGCTCTGTCTGCCTCACGTCCGTGGCCGACGCCCTGCAATATCGCTACGAACGCCGAGTGGGACAGGACGGGTGTCATACTCGGCGTGGGACCCCTTGGTGCGTCCTCCTCCACCGCTTCTCACCGTCCTGACTCGCGCCCTCGCACACGCGCATTCACTTTTGCACGCGAGTCTATACTTCCAACTGGTTGCTTTCAGGTCCATGTCCTTGTCGAGTGGACGAAAGGGCGCACGGACCCTGTTCACGATGCTCGCAGATCGGAAACTTGCAGTCGCCGGGCGTTTTGACTTCGCGCCGGCGCGGACTCAGAGCGGCCTGCGACTCCTGTGGCTGGTTCCTGTGCCACCGCGCGTCGGCTGCATCGCTGCATCAGGCCCTGCGTCTTGCCTCTCGCCATCCGCGAACATCTTGCCGCTCGCCATCCTTGAACGTGTCGCCGCTGCTTTTGACTTCGCGAACGCTGGGGCCGCCCGCCATCCGCGAACGCTGGGGCCACCAGTCCACGCGCGGCCGGCGACGCGTTTGGCTCGGTGCTGGGGCCGCAACCCATGCAAGTGTACGCCTTTCGTCTGTTGGCGGCGACCTGGCCTTGCACTCCACATCGGCATGTTGCGTCTCTGAGACTTGCGGTGTGCCGACGCTGTTGGTCGCGTATCAGCGGCGCACGGACATCGGAGCGATATCAGGCGACCGCGGTGCGTTTGTCGTTGTCCCCCGCTCCCAGGTAGTCGATGTGCGGATCGCATTGCATAATCGATGTGCTGATCGCATTGCATACACAGTCGTGATAATTTTTAGGTCTTGCAGTCGTCCGGCACCGCGGATCGCCGCGTCGCAGCAGGGTATCCGAAATCGGGGGCGGTCGCCGGGAAGTGCACAGGCGGACGAGACGGTGCGCGGTCTGCTGGCTGGTGAGCCTCCCGCATCTCTCTCGCCCGCTCGCGCTGACCTATGGTCAGCTGCATCTGCCTTGTATTCACTCTATCGCTGCGGACGCATCGTACGCTGCGTCGCCCACCTCGCACGATCACCCCGCAGGGTGTTGCGCAGAATGCGCCACGGGTCGTTCCTGGTTCGCGCGCGGGCCACGAGCGGCCCGCGACGCGTGTTGCCGTGCAGCCCGTACGGTGCTGGCTCGCAAGTTTCGCGCTGTCAAGCTCTGCGGTGCGGTGCCTGCGCTGGTACGCAGAACCGGTTCTGGTAGTATTGACTCGTATCATCGTCGAAAGGGTATAGAAGCGATATCAGGATGATGGACGACCGCGGTGCGTCTGTCTTTGTCTCTTGCTCCCAGGCGATCGCCGATCGATGTCCTGATCTCGCTGCATGCACACTCACAACATTAATGGTCTCGGGGTCTTGGGGTCTTGCATTGGTCCAGCGCACGCCGATCGCGCAGAATGAAGACGTCACTGACCACCGGCACGTACCTCTAAGTTCTAACCGGTCTCAACGCATACTCTCACCGCCATCGGCCCTCTAGCGCCGTACCCTCAGCCCTCTAGCGCCGGACCCTCAGCCCTCTAGCGCCGTACCCCCAGCCCTGGTCGATAAAATGCAAAGTCCGAGGAAAGAGCGCACGCGCTGCTTGGAGCACTAGCACTGCCCATGCTGCTGTGGTGCACCCCCAGGTCGGAGGGCGGAGGGCGCTGTGGCTTCGCGGTAGCGCGGCCTGCGGCTTTCGGCAGTGGATGCTTTGTTCGCGTGCGCTGGGACGCGGCTATCGGGAAGCGGGCAGGGTTACGAGACCGAGACTGCTCGTTGGTCCGTCTCCCATCTTTTTCTCGCTCGCTCGAACGCGCTGACATGCGGCTAGCACGCGCTGACAGACGGCTAGCACGCGCTGACAGACGGCTAGCACGCGCTGACAGACGGCTAGCACGCGCTGACAGACGGCTAGCAATATATATACCCGTCATGAATTGACGTTGTCGTTACGGACGCGGCGCCGTTGCCCGCACGACGGTACCGCAGGATGCCACGCATTATGCGCCCCGGGTCGTTCCTGGCTCGCGCGCGGGCCACGAGCGGCCTGCGACGTGTTTTGCGTTTGGCTTGCTTGGCGGCACACGGTGCTGGGCTCGCACGACTCGCGCACGTGGCGTTGCGGTACTGTACGCAGAACCGGTTTTTACGGTACTGACTCGCATCATCGGCGCAAGGGTACAGAAGCGATGGCGGGCGACCGCGGTGCGCTTGCCTCTGTCTTCTGCTCCTCGGCGATTGACGTTGATCTCGCTGTGCGACAGTCATGATGCTTATTGGGTCCTGCAGCCAGCGCGGGCTAGCACATGCACCCTCGAGCCCTGCCCATGCATCGTGCTTGTTGCGTATCCGTCCGGCGTCCTCATACACATCCTTATGTGGTCTCCGCTCTTTATTGTCACCATTCGAGGACTGCACGGCTCGAGTTCCGTTCGCGCACAGATCCTCCCGCAGTTGGTTCGGTGCTCCAGATCGGTTCTGCAGAACGCGCCGCACGTGCCTCAAACCTTTTGATCCGATGCCTACGGGTTCGGGCGCCCACCACTTCCTCCTCCTCCTCCTCGCCCTTCTTGTGCATCCGCCTCACCCCGCATTAATTGCCATCTCTAAATCTACATGCTCCTCTCTGTTACGTATAGGTGCAGGCATCGACTGCCGTGGGTGTTCAACTCCTTGGCGAGTGCTCAACGTTCAACGCCTTGGCGAGTGCGGAAGCGGCCGTGTTCAAGCACGCAAAGCGGTGCTTCTCCCGCCTTTATTCTGGAATGAAGATGTCGCTGACCACCGGGACGTACCTCTAGCGCGTTCAAAACCGTTTCTCTGACTCGAACCCTGAGGCCTGAAGAGAGAGCACGGGCTGTATGGTGCGCCGCGCATGTCGCCGTGGTGCACATCCAGGTCGCCGCGGTGCACCTCCAGGTCCGGTCGCCGCGGTGGACCTCCAAGTCGAAGGGCGCAGGGCGCTGTGACTGCGCGGTAGCGCGGCCTGCGGCTTTCGGCAGTGGGTGGCGCAGCACGCTGCTTGATGCGCGTGCGCTGGGACGCGGCTATTGAAATTTGAGAATTGGACAGGCGGACGAGGTAGCGCGTAGCCATGCTCGCTGGCTCGTGAGTCTCCCATCTTTATCTCGCTCGCTCGAACGCGCTGAACCATAGTTAGCAGTACGGATTCACAGTATTTACTTGGGCTGCGGACCTGGCGCACGCGGTAGCGCTGTTACTCGCGAGTCGCACGATGATACCGCATATGGTGGACGCATGAACGCGCCCCGGGTCGTTCCTGGCTCGCGCGCGGGCCACGAGCGGCGCGCGACGTGTTGTGCCGTGCACCTCATACGGTGCTGAGATCGGACTACTCGTGCAGGGATCGGACTACTCGTGCAGGGATCGGACTACTCGTGCAGGTGTCGGGCGCTCACCCCCCTAGCCGGGTTCTAGGGCCTGAATAATATCATGCGCGCCAGGGCATGAAAGCAATATCGGGCATGAAAGCAATATCGGGCGACCGCGGTGCGTCTGTCTCTGTCTCCGGCTTCTGAAATCTAGATGACGGATGTGCTGATCTTGCTGTGTACACTGTACACAGCCAGAATGTCTTGCTGCGTACACAGCCAGAATGTCTTGCTGTGTACACAGCCAGAATGTCTTGCTGTGTACACAGTCACAATGACCTTCGCACCTTGCAGCTAGCTAGCGCGGTCTATGAGATGCAGATCGCGCTCCGCGTCGCGGCATGTTGCTCGAAGCGGTCGTCGGCAAGTGGACAGGCGGACAAGCCGGTGCGTAGCCCTCGCTGGTACGTCTCCCGTCTCTCTCTTGCCCTCTCGCGCTTCCTATGACTAGCAATATATCCTTGTTATTCCTTGCCATAGATTTCTAATGTTTTTGTAGTGGCGGATGTGCCGTACGCGGCGGCTCCGTCTCCCGCACCCTGATGCCGTAGGTAGCCATGCGAGCCAGACACGTCCCCGGTCGTTCCTGGTCCGTGCGCGCACCGCGAGCGGCCTGCGACGCGTTTGCCTGGTGGCGTCGTACGGTGCTGGGATCGCAAGACTCGTACAAGCGCCGGGCTTTTGTCTTTCGGCTTGCGTTGCGGTACCTGCTTTCATACGCAGAACCGGGTTTTAGGTCTGAATAGTATCATTGGCGCAAGGGTATAGGCGCGATCAGGAGTCTAGAGACCGTGGTGCGTTTGTCTTCGTACTCAGCAATATCAGAACATTGATCACCTGGAAGCAGGTTACACCAGTTTGTGGGTCCGCTAGTCAGCCAGCGCGGCCTAGCGGACGCACATCACGCTCCTCCCGTTATGCATCCTGGACTGGCCAGCACTCTGCCGCACTGCCTGCATATTTCTGTTCAAAATCCCGTTTCTCATCCTACTGATAGGGCATTGCATGCTGTGTACTATGCACGCGTATGGCTATCATCGTACCTACAGAAAGCTCGCATAGCAGAACCCCTCGCACGTGGCGGCATTTCCCGCGCTCCGTAATTTACGCAACAATATTCAATTCCTCCGTAGGTTTTACTAGATCCATACAAAAATCTGGGCAGCAAATAGATTGCATTTGAGTGCGCACTACTAGCAGGTTTGGAGCAGGTGGTCGCAGAGCCTTAACGCGTCGAGAGGCAGTGAGGTGACCGTCTGCTCGGCCGCCGTAGGTAGTCGCTCGAGCGGCGCAAAGAGAGGCTCTACGTAGACGGCGTACTCTTGGCGATCATCATCCTCGCTAGGGTGCAGTGCGCGAAGCTTGATGCTGACACCGAGCTCTTTGCGCACGGGGATCGCGTCGCGGAGCCCCTCCAATATTTCGTCCATATTGGTACGCCACATCTCTTCGACCCAGGGCAGCTGCTTGTTCCACTCAACGCGGAATTTCGCGCTCTTCAGCGCGGGGCAGAGATGCCGCATGGTATCTTCCGATACGGGCTCTGACGTCGGCGCGTCGAGGAGACTCTGCATCACGCTGCCCCCGAGCCACACGACTGCGGACATCACGCTGAACACTTTGGCATCGATGCTGACATACGCGGTCTTGACGCCAGATAAGTCGACGAGCTCGGCGATGGAGGTCATTGTGACGTCCAATCCATCCGACACGTGGATGGTGAGGCGCGGCGGCGTTGACCACCTCCCCGGGATTAGATGATCCAGTGACTGCACGTCAGCCCACAGCTTTATCTCGCCAGTCAAGGCGAACCACAAGTCGGGGTTTGTCCCAGAGGTGACGTGTATACTCTGGGGCTTGAAGACAGTACCAGGGCTGTCGCAAGGGTCCATAGCACCGATGACCACCGAAATCACAGATCGGCACCAGTCGAGTGGAGGAGGAGGAAAGTCACCATGCCTCATGTCAAAGCGTACCGCAGTGGCATGCGGGAAACGCAGATGCCAGCAGATGTAAGCACATGACAGTATAGAAGTGTCGTAACGTCCCTTCAGGACGAGCTCTTTCAGGCAAGGCAGGTAGGCGGTAGAGGCAGGTGGTGAAAATTGGACAGGTCCGTGACGGATGTGGGCGACATCATCGCAACTGACGTTCTCGAGGGTCAGCCGGCGGAGCCGTGGCAAGTCCTGTAGCAACAACACTAGTGATATGGCCTGAAATTCGAGGAATGCTGCAAGGGAGAGATCCACCAAGGTAGGGCGAAGAAGTGGCCGCAACAGATCTAAACCGATAGACCTGGAAAGGCTCAGGGATGCGAGCTTGGGAAACGACGTGGCGGCTAGTGGCGCGACTCCAGGGAAGACCGGACGACCTAACAAGGTATGCCAATGCAGGCTGTCTAGGAGGGGCCACGAAGATCGCTGAGCTACCTCCCTACATGGAAAGCTGATATTCTCCCCATACGACGCGTGGTCGAAAGTCGCCAGACTACATATGCGCCCAATGTGCGGATAAAGTAGAGCGTGAGCGTCGGTCATTTCTGCATTATTAGAACCTTCCACCGTGAGAGGGAGCACTCCGGAGCGTGCCACGGCCTGCTGGACGTAATTGCCAATACTAGCCGTGGGCACTAACACAATCCACGTCCACAAGCGCGGGTCATGGAGTGCCACATCGCGCCAGCGGTGACAGACGTGAAGGGTCTTCGTCCAGGCGAAAGGAGAGCAGCTCTCATCGTACTTGGCGGTGATCCGATCCGGGTAGAACAGGCCCTTCTGCTTGTAGGCGTATCGGTTCAGCGCGGCCTGCGCTAGAAAAATGTGTTCGAGGACCTCCGTTGGAAGACAGCAGATAGGCGACAGTGCGTTTAGTTGTGATCCGAGTACACGCTCCTGCTGCCGAACGAGTGCCTGTGCCCGCGCGGAAGCCTGGGCGTCTGGTTCTAGCTCTCTGTCGAACGCCGCCGCGCGAGCTGCCAGTGCCTGCCCTCCCGCGAACTCCGCAGCGCGAACTTCCTGCTTTCTCCCGAACTTCGCAGCGCGTACTTCCTGCTTTCCCGTGAACTCCGCAGTGCGTGCCGCCTGCTTTCCCGTGAACTCCGCAGTGCGTGCCGCCTGCTCTCGCGACCACGCCTCGGCGAGCGCTTCCCGCTCTCGACGCAGCTCATCGAAAGCTTCGAACAGCGCCTTCTGCTGCGCGGTCCGTGTTTCAGGCGGATTTCCGCCCATGTTGTCGATTTCTGCGATATGATGTTAGCTACCACCAGCAGCTAGGGGGCTAAACGCACGCACGAAGGCGAATACGAAAGTTGATTCGGTACTGCGATCGCGGGTCCGAGTGTATCCGAGGGATGAGCGGTGACGGCGTCGAGACGTTAGGGCGTTGACAGGCCAAGGGTGCAGACAATCGCGGTGGACGGTACTCGCAACGTCGTGGGAGGTTGAAAGAGCGGTGGGAACTGCCGACTGGCAGGCGAATGCGTTTTGTAGCTGCGGGTCAGATAAGGTGTTGCTTCTTCCTCTGTACGGGCCGGCCTTACTTTCCGCAAAGACACGTGGTGTGGGTGCGGACGTCTTCTTCAGCACGCGCCAATGGTCACTGGTTAGACCTAGACGTAATTCGGGACCTATATCGTGGCGCCTTTCTGGTCAATACCAACTAGATCGGGGAAGTACATGGTACGAACACGAAAGAATTGTGGTAGGGCGTATACGAGCGCCGCTAAATTGCCTCACGACGAGGAGCCACATATCGCTTCTGTACAATTACGGCGAAAAGCGGTGGCACGTCCTGGCTTGCCGTTGTGGTCATTCTGCTGGTGGGATGTGATGCTGTGTTCGAAGTTCTGATGAGCAAGCGAACGGGCAATGCACACGCGAAATACCCACCGATCCAAAATCCTGATACCAGCAGCTCTCGGGCGGCGCGCTGCATCGATGAGCGGAGTGAAGTGGTCATACTGGCCTACACGCCGTCTCTCTGTGCACAACCGGGGAAAATGGCAGTGCGGATAGACACCAATCTACCGTCTCCTAGTGCCCTCCATCGTCTTCGAGAAATATCCCAGGGGCTGCGACGCTGACGCGCTAGCCACTGCAGGTGGTATATTCGACGGATAATACCCGTGGAAGAAAAAGTCTCACGAAGAGCCCACGTGAAGACCATGTAGATCGCGCCGGATTAGTAGAAAGGTCCTTCCATGCCAAGTTCGCTTAAAGCGCGGCAAGCGCGATCATACAGGTGGATATACGTGACCTGTGTGGCTTAGATGGATATGCACGATCGCAGAGTTGGATGTGCACGACCGCATAGATGGATGTGCACGATCACATAGGCGGACATGTGCGACCTCCTGCAATACAAACCATATCAGCTGCAGTTTCTCACGAGCAATCAACGAAAACGCGCCTCAATGTTCTCTAACGCGGAGTGCGCTGTTCCTACTTCCCTCACGCGTCGAGGACCGCTACCGGGGCCGTCATTCGCCGTGAGAGGTTCGCATTCACGAGCGTCATAGGAAATTTGGGTGCACAAGATGTGTACGCGGCATGGGTAGCCGTGTGGAGTTTGAAGCCTGAGACGTCTTCGAGGGTTGGGCCAAGCCGAAAATCTGTGATGCTGCGTCAGCTCGAAGTTAATGTGCAGGAAGCCGCACGGCGTACCTGTGTTTGTTGTCGAGCCGCGTATCTGCGCTTCTCGTCGAGCCGCGTACCTGCGCGTCGAGTCGCGTGCATGCGCTTCTCGTCGAGTCGCGTGCATGCGCTTCTCGTCGAGGAACGCGTTCTCGCTGCCGGGAATGTCGGTGCGCGCAGATCGTCACGCGTCGCAGCGTACAGCTCGGGTTGCGCTACAAACCTATGTCGCATGCAAATGGCCGGACTGTGGAGGACAGCACAGCGTAGTGGGCGTGCCCGTCGCGGTCCGTGCCCGACGTGAGTGTCCGTCCGTCGCGGTCCAAGGCGCAGACATGGCGCTTTCAAGTTGACGAGTGAGCCGTGTTGTTAGCGGCCGTGTGTGGAGTGCGGCTGTGATGAGACACATGCGGTCACTGGCGTGTGCGAACCTGCAGACGCGTTCGGAGCCGATGGAGGCGAGAGGCGAGAGGGCTGGGGAGCGATGCTGAGCGACCCGTCGATGGCGGGTATCGAGCAGAGGACGTACCGACGACTATCCACCGATGACCATCATCCGCGTCGGCCGTCGGGGCTTCGTTCGCTTCGTGCTGTAACAGCCGCGCCCGTATGTCCGCGAATATGAACACATAGCGAATACCGATGGCAGCGGGCAGCGAGGTGAGTATGAGGAGACTTAATAGCCCTCGTCTCTGCGCCCTGAACCAAGAACCCGAGGGGTGCCCTCTCCTCTTGGAGTTACCAGTCAAGGGACAGGAGGTGAGAATGGTCGTACAATGCGATTAGTCTGTCAGTATAGAACGGTGTGTCTCGGCACGCAAGAGTGCAGTAGAAAAAAATACCAGTCCTTGTCGTCTTTAGCACGGCACAGCTAGTAAGGAACCACCAGCCGGGGGTCCATTCGGCAGGCAATCCGCTACGAGCTGTGCGGTGGTGCCCATACCGGGACTTGACGGAGCAAAGGGCACGAACTCGTTGTTGGGGGCGACATGAGGTCGAATTGATGGAGAGTAACGGAGGAGGTTATACTGGCAACACGAACATCGAGCGGTTCGTAAAGAGACGGTATCAGAAGCCCTTGGCAGCAATCCGCACGTACGGCGATGGAGGATGGGAGGATGGTGAAAGCGAGAAAGAACAGCAAGACGCCGGTTCGAGGCATATATACGGGTCGGGCGCCTCCACGCACCTTGTCCCCGACGTTCATGACAATATTGTCCGCCCGCCGCGCGTCGCTCCCCGCGCGTCACGGCCCCGCCTCTCGACGCGTTCCTCTCGCGCCCGACCCTGCCTCCTGCTTATGCGTCATCTGGCGACAAGCCACGTCGCCGCCCTCCGTCCGTGAACCAGGCCGGACACAGTCGGGCTGCCCTTCTTCCTCTCGCCGCCCTGTAGCCCGTTTTCGCGTCCGCGTACCCGAGGCATGCCTTCCCGTCATTGCCTCAGGCCCTTGTCCTCAACGAGAGTGCGTGACGCTTGGACGGCGGCCAACGATGGTCGCCCATATGCACGCTCTATCGGCCTCACATCCGTGACGACAACTAGCAAGACCGCCGCTACGAACGGCGGGGGGG